>VJXU01000038.1:0-103978 GCA_008694245.1 Ganoderma sp. BRIUMSc
CCCTAAACCGACACAGGTTCGTAAGTAGAGTATACTAAGGCGTAGAGCTAAAAGTTGTTAAGGAACTCGGCAAGTTCTCCTGCATTGTGTTTTGGGAAAACACATAAGTGGGTTAAACTATCAAACTCCGGGGACACCCTAAAGCTTATGATACCAAGCTATCTTCGAAAGATTAAAAGTGGCCAGAATAATTACCTGGGTATGGTAACAAGTCATAAGATGAGTGAAAATGAAATGGGTTATCGCGGATCTAAATCAGTATTATTAACTAGTACTGTAAAAGAGCAACGAGTAGACGGTAGTTGGTGCAAAAAGCCATTGCACTTAAGGTGTACTCTAATGGGCAGAGAAATCTGTTATCAATTCAAAATCCCTTCTAACCAATTAAATAAACAAAATTATTCTACTTTAAGTCAAACCGGTTACAATAATAAACTAAACCCATGGTTTATCACAGGTTTTACAGATGCTGAAGGGTGTTTCTCCTTTGCAATAAAACCCGACGCCAAATCAAAATTAAAATGAAGAACATCTCCTCTTTTTGTAATAAAATTACATATAAAGGATGTTGCAATATTAGAACTTATTAAAAATACTTTAATGGTAGGAAAAATAAGAAGAAATGGAATAAATTCAGTTCAATATGTTGTTGAATCAATTCAAGAGTTACAAGTAATTGTAAGCCACTTTGATAAATACCCATTAGTAACAGAAAAAGCTTCTGATTATATCATATTTAGACAATGTTTTGAAATCATTAAGCAGAGAGAACATTTAACGGAAAATGGTCTTTTAAAGTTAATCGGTTTAAAAAGTTCTCTTAATTGGGGTCTTTCTGAAAGTTTAAAAAAAGCTTTCCCAAATGTTGCCTTTGTAAGTAGACCGGAATATATTTTTAATGGTATACCCGATCCTTTTTGGGTAGCAGGTTTTACAAGTGGTGATGGTTCTTTCCATTTAAATATTAAGAAATCGAATACTAATTTAGGTCACAGAGTCTCATTAAGATTTTCAATAAATCTTAATATTAGAGATGCTGAAGTTCTTAAAGGTTTGGTTACTTACTTTAAAACTTTAACTTTAAACACATCTATAAAAGAAGTTAAAGTACAGGAAGATCAACATGTGTCTAAATCTAATAACACAGTAAGTCTTGCGATTACAAAAATTTCTGAATTAATGGAAGTAATTGTTCCTTTTTTTGAAAAGTACCCCGTTCAAGGACTCAAAAGTTTAGATTTTGCAGATTTTAAAAAGGTAGCTATGATGATAGAAACTAAAGAGCATTTAACTATCGAAGGCTTAAATAGAATTTTAGAAATAAAATTAAACATGAATAAGCATAGAGAATGGTAATATTTATTTATTTAATTGTATGATAAATTTGACTAGCCATGCATAAGTTTGACGATAAGAGGAACCCTTTATAGGGTGGCACAAAATCGGAGGCCCCGACTGTTTACTAAAAACACAATTCAGAGCAATGATGAAAAATCATAGTATTCTGGATGAAATTTGCCCAATGCCATTAACATAAAAGAGGTTATGGGTAACTGTAACTGATTGAAAGTCTGGTTAATAGCGGTCTTAACTATGAGGATCCAAAGGTAGCAAAATAAATTGGCCATTAAATGTGGTCTGGTATCAATAGTGTAACGATGGTCTCACTGTCTCTACAACTTGCTCAGTGAAATTGAATTACCCGTGCAGATGCGGGTTGCCTCCAGGTGGACGGGAAACTTAAATTATATCTGGAATAAAATTAAAATGCGACTAGATAAGTTTACTATAATAATGTTGTGTAAACCAACCAGATAACCCATTATCTGAGCTCAAACAGCATGTTTTCGGAGTAATCCTAAATCATGAAGCCTGTTTATATGTAATTATTCAATATGGGAAAAGTGAATAAATTGAATATTTCATATAAGAGCTAGATACCTATGAACAATGTAATGTGAATTCACGTCAGAAGCGGTATGATTGATTGTAGAAAGACGTTCCCGTGTTTTTCTTAATGGGTCTAAATGTCTCATAACGTATAGTGGAGTTCTAAGGGTATCATTAAAGTATTATAGTAAAAACTAGGTAAGCCCAATAATAACCAATTTACAAGAATTAGTAATTGGAGGTTTATCTGCGAAGATAAATAGCTATTAGTGGGTATAGGAAATTCAAAAAAGCTAAAGTCTTGTTGTAATGACAAGGATAGGTTCAGTTGAACTAATCTGAAAGGATGCTGACTTTGAATTAGTGTTAAGTGATAATTGTTATAAATTTTTATTGGAAGCAATAAAACTGAAATTTTATTTCATTCTAGTACCAGCTCCAATTAATCCAAAGTAGGTTAACCCTGCACTAATGTATTTAGTATGCTAATAACATATTTAAATTAAATTAAAAAACTATGAATATGATAAATAGAAATTTTACTAAACCTAATCAAAATTTAATACCTTGGCAGGTTACAGGATTAACAGATGGTGAAGGATCATTTGTTTATTCTATAACTAATACAGGGAAAGGCTTAACAGGCCAAAAATTAAGTTTAGAATTTAAAGTAACACAAAAAACACATTCAGAAGGAGTACTTTATGAACTTAAAGAATATTTTGGGTGTGGTAATGTAGTTATAGATAATAGAAAAACAGATACTAAAAAATTTCATATTAATTCTTTAAAACATCTTTTAGAAAAAGTAATACCTCATTTTGATGAGTATCCTTGTCTTACTTCTAAAGAATTAAATTATAAAGATTGGAAAAAAATTTGTCTAATCATGAGTAAAAAAGAACATTTGAACATATCAGGAATGGAAGAAGTAAACCAAATAGTATCATTAATGAATAAAAATAGATCTTTTGAAGATAAATATAACCATTGTAAATCTTTTTTAGGTTTATCTGATAATGAAGTAAATTTTAATTTACCAAATCATTGGGTACAAGGTTTTTTAACAGGTGAAGGTTTGTTTTATCATTATTTAAATGGTACAGTTATTAATCCTTCTCTTGAATTAGGTCAAAATAGTCATGATGTAGCTATTTTAATAGCACTTAAAAAATTTTTCAATGGTGGTTATATAAAACCTAAATATAAATTTAATGATTTAGAAGAATGTAAAAGTTCAAGATCTCTAAATAGATTTATTCTAAGAAATACAGAAACTATTATCCAATTTGTAGATCAATATCCTATGTTAACTAGAAAACATCTAGATTACATAGATTGGAAAAAAGTTGTAGAGTTAAAAAATAAAGGTTTACATAAAACTGAAGAAGGTTTAGCCTTAATAAATGAAATAGTATCAAAAATGAATTCTAAACGTGATTAAATTCCTAGTTTAAAAATTTAAACAATTAACATAAACTTAATGCTTGAGCTGTATGCGATGAAAGTCGCACGTACAGTTCTTAGAGGATGTCAAAGTTGTAAAACTTGGCGGAGCCTCAACAGACCCTATGCAGCTTTACTGTAGTTAGCTATCATATTGATCTACAACAACCTTAGTTAATAGTAATTAGGGATGTCGATTGACGTAAGATGGAATACCTTCTGACTTTGGTTGGGTTAATATTTACCTTTTTAAGTCATATATCATATATGACTCAAATTTTTCTTTTGTTTATTATATTCGTATTCTGTTATATAGTGTTATATGGTATGGAGCTTATAAGGGATAGGTGGCTAATTGGCAGTTTGACTGGGGCGGTCGTCTTTGATAAAGTAGCAAAGTACATCCAAAGATATTTATTTATTATAAGCAATCTTTTTTTAAGATACTAACTAAAAAATCATAGTATATATATAAACTATGATAAATATAATTTATTATATTTTTATTAACTTAAGGTATAGCTAGAAAATTGAATGGAAATCAATCAACCAGTGTGAAAGGTTGTAATCGGCGTAATGGCGGAAAGCATGCCTAACTGAAAGACTTAGAAGTCGACCAGATACGTAAGTAGGGCATAGTGACCCTTCGCTATATTATGGAATAGACGGGGATCAATCGATAAAAGTTACGCTAGGGATAACAGGCTGATAGCTGGTGAGAGTACACATTGTCCCGGCTGTTTGGCACCTTAAATACATTGGGGAATATAAATAGAAATATGTATATAGAAATTGGCTATATGCTGAAACACCCTAAAGCTTTAAGTACTCATTTATTTTAAATAATAAATTGTAATAATCTTAATGATTGGGCAATCAGCAGGGAAGTTACTTATTTAGGTTATAGCAACTGTAAAATTTGTAACCCCTCAACGACTACACGCCAACATCCAGTAGCTACATAAAGGTATTCTTATGCTGGATGAAGATATAGTCTAATCTTAATTGAAAATTTAAGCTCTCAATCCTATTAATAATAAAGGTAAGAGGGGTGTATATTTTATATACTAATATTGCGATGTCGACTCAACCTATCCTCCGGGGGTAGAAGCTTGGAAGGGTTCGGCTGTTCGCCGATTAAAAGGTTACGCGAGTTGGGTTTAATAATTAACAAGTAATAACGACTTGTATAAATAATCATGTTAATAAAACAGCGTATATATAACATATTAAAAGAGTATGTAATAAATTAATTACATATGTTAGACACTATCAAAATAAAAATTAAAATTTATATGGAAAACAGTAATACTTTACCAAAACATCTTCATGATGTTTTAATTGGATTAATGTTGGGGGACGGTTATTTATATAAAACTTCTCAGACAAGTAACAGTAGATTTGAGATGAGTTTTGGAACTGATAGAGTAAGTTTTGCTGAATGGGTAGCTAATCTATTTAAAGATTATTCTAATACTGGAATTATAAAAATTTATTATAAAAAAGGTACACCTTTCTCTAAATTTAATTATAGATTCAAAACTAAAACATTACCATTATTTAATGTTTACCATGATCTTTTTTATGTAAAAAATAATGTCACTTTGAAATATAAAAAAGTAGTTCCTTCTAATATTAATTCTTTAATGAATCCAGTTGTTTTAGCTTATTTGTTAATGTCTGATGGTAATTTCGATAAATCTAGAAATAGAATTAGAATTTATACCAATAGTTATTCAAAAGTAGAAGTGGAAAGATTAGCTAAATCTATTCAATCTAATTTAGATATTTATGTTGGTGTAATGCATGATAGAAAGGACCAATGGATTTTAACAATAGGAGCACTACAATTAGATAAATTAAGAGATATTGTAAAATCTCATTTTGAACCTAGCATGTTATATAGAATCGGAATTTAACATAATGATTTATACTACATTATTATATTATAATAAGCCCCCTTATACCAAGGTTGGTTTAAGGAAAACCGGATAAATTGCAAGGAAAACTTTAATCTTAAAGTCAATTTGCAGCCAAAGCTTGCATAAAGTGAAAAATATTTTATGTATTTTTATATCAAGAAGGTTCAACGACTAACAGGTGAGTATCACTAACAATAAACCTGACACGAAAATCCGGCGTTAATAAAACAAATTAACGATGACATAGTCTGAACAGTGGCGTGAGTTACTGAGATAGAGTTTAAATTACTCTATGATAACAAAATTGTTAATACGACGTGAGTCAGTATGGTCCCTATCTTCTGGAGGGATAAATAGTAAAAAGGGGCAGACCTTCTAGTACGAAAGGATCAATAGGCTGTGTTTCCCTAGTGTACCAATTGTAATTCTCTGTTTTTTAGTTTTTAAAAAAAAGATTAAAGAAAGATTAAAGCATAGTTGGGTAGCCACAAACATGATAGATAAGCGCTGAATGAATATTAAGCAGGAAGCTATCCCCTAGATACTATCTTATTGATTATCATTTTAATTAATATTTTTATTAATTTTCTTTTTAATCAATGTGAATAAGAAATAGAACATTTCTAAATAGGATGCAAATGAAAGTGCTGTAAAGTATTTAGTTTAGCATTACTAATTTATTATAAAGACTGGATGTTATTAATTGTTTTTTAATATTAATAGAATACAAAATCTCAATAAAAAAAAGAAGGGGGCCTATTTGTTCGCTTTTTAAATTAGGACACTGCCTTATGAAGGTTAAATTTCTTTTAAAAGTTGTAATAAGATATTAATGAGTGTTTACCTTTTATAAAAATTTAATTTTTTAACTTTACCCTAAGAAAGAAAAATTAAAAAAAAATATAGAATTATGTTTACAGTTGGTCCCTGTAGTAAATTTAATTTATAGTAAGGTTCGATTCCTTCTTAATTCTAGTCAAAATTAAAATTACTTAGTTTAATGGTAGAACATCATTCTTCTAAAATGTCAAATTAGGTTCTATTCCAAAAGAGAATGAAGATCAAATGACTCCAAATAAAAACTAATTTGTTACAGTGTAAAAAAAAAAATAAAAAAAAGGGTGTGTAAGTATCTTAATTCTAAAAATAAAATATGCTTACTATTAAATAAAAGGTTCTTAAAAATTTTAGATATAAACCTAAAAAAATTAAATTAAATTAAAAATCATCCTTAATATTTAAAGTAATAATGTATATATCAATTAAATATCTGCTAAAAATCATTTAATTTTTAAATAAAATGAAACAAAATTTGTTAAATTTCAATTTTACTATGTTTGATTTAAATTTTACAATCTTAGATTTAGTTTTTTTTTTTTACGATAGTTATTTCAATTATTTGAGTCATTCTTCATATGAGTGGAAAGGGTAAAAAAATAGGTAAAATTGGTAAAAAGGTAGTAACTGGTCTAGTTGGAATTGGCGCAGCTTTAAACCTAGGAGAAATAATTTTAGGGAATAAAGATAACTCTAGTCTAAAACTAGTCATCCCTACTCTAATCACATCTCTCATCCAGATTCTACCAATTCTAGTGGTCATAATAGTGAAAGACCTAAAAACAGTTAAGTTATTTTTTTTTTCAATACAAAAGCTCATTTCAACAACAGCATAGTTTTTTTTTAATCCTGGGGGTTTTTAGTTATTTAGGTAAAGATATTCCCCAAGAAGTTGAACCCTTATTTAATTTTACTTCAAGTGTTCTACTATTAACTATAGTAGCTTTTGGTGGTTTTATTAGAATTGTCTTATATTTTCTAAGTGTTTATTATATAGAAAAATATAATCTGTATGATAAATACCCTAAGTATCAGAAATGGATTAGACAATTTGAAAAATATAGAGCATACTCAATTGTTTATGAAATTATTATTACTTGTTTTATATTTATAGCAATAATATCTACATGTTTATATTTAATTTGGGTTTTCTTAAAATAATAAATTCTTTAATTACTAATAAGTTATTTTTACCCCCTTACTGATATTAATTTTTATTTCTCAGTTAAATTGTATTAATACATTAATTAATAGTGTAATTATTTGTATTTGATATGGTTGTATTCAATAGTATTAGTGATATTTTATTAAGTTATATAGTTATTATTGTAGAAAGTTTGACTAAACTGTTCAATCTGTTTTTTTTTTTATGGTAAATCGTATACTGATAATTTCAGATTGCTACTGTTTCACATAGTTCTATAAAATTTTAATATTTAGACAATTCAAATTTTATATGTCTATATTACTAACATGGTCACCGTTTAATTATTATTTTTTTTTAATTATTTAAATATCAATATAAATAATATTATTTTATGTAATTGTGTTTTACAATTTTAGTAAAGTCCTTATTAAATATTCCTTTATAAAATAAAACTAAAAGAACTAGTATTGATAAATAAATCAATATTAAATCAAGCAATCATATAATTTATTAAAAAAATATATAAACATTATTGTGAGTTATGATACAATAATTTATATTTATAAATCTTCTATGAAGTCTTTATAGACAAATCATAAAAATGCTAACAGACAAAATTAATTTTATTAAATAAAAAAAGTTTAATAAAAATCAAATATATATGTTATTAAACATAAATAGAAATTTATTTCAAAGTTTTCCATTCCATTTAGTAACTATATCTCCATGGCCTATATTAGTGAGTTTTTCATTATTAAATTTAACATTAGGAGCAGTATTATCAATGCATGGATATGGTGATTTTACCTTTATAGTAGGTTTAGCTTCAACAGGATTAGGAATGTTATTATGGTTTAGAGATATCATTTTAGAAGCAACTTATTTAGGATGTCACACTACTCAAGTACAAAAAGGATTAACAATAGGAGTAATTTTATTTATTGTTAGTGAAGTATTTGCATTCTTATCTGTATTCTGGGCATTCTTCCATTCAAGTTTAAGTCCAAGTGTAGAAATTGGAGGAGTATGGCCACCACAAGGTATAGAAGCATTATCAGCATTTGGAATACCATTATTAAATACTTTCTTATTATTAAGTAGTGGATCAACTATAACATTTGGACACCATGTGCGCCGTCCGCGCATCTTTATCAAATTCTCACAAGAGAATATATATCACTCATACATATATGCAGTCGGTGAGTTAGGTCGAGGGGAAAGCCCAAGGCTGAACATAGCATCTCACATCAAAGCTGGTATACTGTTAAACCTTCTAACCAGTATTCACAGCCAGACTGTTCCTCCTATGGTTAAGACTATACTGTTTGAAGTTCATTATCCATTGCCCTCGCCCAAAGGGGATCATCTTGGAAGGGATGGGATGTTTAAAAACTGTAGCCAACTGCATGGTGGTTGGTCTATATGGGTAGTTCTTACAAGTTATGTAATAAACATAATCAAGGATAAGAGTGAACAACCTAAGGGAGGTAATTGAATAAACGGTGCGACCACGGGATTGCCTAAGGGAAGTAATTCCTATGGTAACAGAACAATCATAGTACCTAGTATACTTAAAAACAAGTCATACCAGGGAAGGGTTGTAGTGAATGGTGTTTCAAGCAACAGAAATTACAGCACAGGAAGTGCTACGACCCTCGAAGTCAATGTAACAAAGAAACTTGAAAGTTTATTTGTGAGATCCTCACAATTTATTTCTGAACCTGTCGACAGAGACTTGTATAAACTATTATGTAATGTTGATCTACTAAGTTTGGCTTATGATAAACTTAGAAGCAAACCAGGTCAAATGACACCTGGTGTAAGCCCGGAGACCTTAGACGGAATGTCCAAGGAAGTCCTTAAAGAAATTTCTGACAGATTGAGAGATGAATCTTTCCAATTTCATCCAGGTAGAAGAATTCTTATACCGAAGGCCTCCGGAGGTACTAGACCCTTAACCATCGCCCCTCCGAGAGATAAATTAGTTCAAGAAGCCATGAGAATGATTCTAGAAGCGGTTTTCGAACCTACATTCTCTGACTCAAGTCACGGTTTTAGACCAGGAAGAGGTTGCCATACGGCTCTAAAAGCGGTAAGACAAAACTTCCAACCTTCCATCTGGATCATCGAAGGGGACATCTCAAAATGTTTCGACTCTATCGATCACTCTAAACTTATGAAAATAATTGAGGATAAAATTCTAGACAGAAAGTTTACCAAACTGATCTGGAAATCTCTTAAAGCTGGGTATTTTGAATTTACAATATACCACAACAACATAATTGGTACTCCACAAGGATCAATTATTAGCCCTATTCTAGCGAACATCTTTATGTCCCAGCTAGATAAAAAGGTTGAGCAATTGAAAAAAGATTTTGATATTGGTAATAAATCAAAATTGTCGACCGTAGCTAGCAACTATCACAACAGAATTGCCTACGCTAAGAAAAGAGGCAGAATGGATTTAGTTCTAAGTCTCGCTAAAGAGGCTAGAAGATATCCCTCCGCGGACTTTAATGATCCCAACTTCAAGAAATTATCGTATGTAAGATACGCTGATGATTGGATGATAGGTATTAAAGGTACCTACGAGGAAACTATTCAAATCCTTAATTTGGTAAGAAGTCATCTTAATGAGATGGGTCTTACTCTTAGCGAAAAGAAAACCAAAATAACCAATCTGAACACCTCGAGAGCTCTATTTCTAGGGACCTATATAAATAGAGCTACGGAATACTCTTTCTCAAGACCTAGTCACAGCCAGTATCTTAAGAGAAATTCTAAGAAACTTAGACTGGAAGCTCCAATAGAACATATTCTAAACAAGCTGAAAGACGCTGACTTCTGGAGAAACGGTAAACCTAGCCCTAAGTTAGTGTGGCTTCCCCTAGAACATAGACAGATAATCCATTTATACAACGCTGTCTTTAGAGGGTACCTAAATTACTATAGCTTTACTCATAATTACCCTCGAATAGTAAGTAGACTTGGCCTAATACTTAGACAGTCTTGCGCCAAACTACTTGCCACAAAATTCTCTTTAGGTACAATGGCCAAAACCTTCGATAAATTTGGTAGAAGCCTTTCCGTTACTCATATCAATGATTCTAATAAGAAGAAAGCACATAGTTTTCTAAACCCTAGTTACAAAATCACCTTAAAATTCTTAATCAACAGCTCACCTATAATCAAAGCCTTATATGGATCTGTCTCGCTATCTACCCTTGATGATCTGGTATGCTCTATCTGCAAATCAGACTACAGAGTAGAAATGCATCACGTAAGATTCATGAAAGACTTGAACCCCAAATTAGGTGATATTGATAAATTAATGATTAGAGCTAATAGAAAGCAAATTCCTCTCTGCAGAGAATGTCACATGGATTATCATCACAGAAATAAATCTAATAATCCCACAAACAAATAATATCATTCATGGAGAGCCTAGTGATGCGAAAGTATCCCGCTGGGTTCGGGAAAGAGGCGTATGTCTCCCTTACAGGAACTGCGACCTTAGTTCATGCTTTAATTAAAGGAGATAGAAAAAAAGCTATAATAGGAGGATTATTAACTATTATCTTAGCTATTGTTTTCACTGCTTTACAATATGTTGAATATTTTAATGCACCATTTACTATAACAGATTCAGTATTTGGTACAACATTCTATGCTTCAACAGGTTTACATGGGTTAATAACAATAGCTCCTACCAAATTAAATAAAAAAAATTCTGTATATATTAGAAAAGTTCACTCCAATATTAAAAAAATAGATACACCATTTTTAGAATGGCTTACAGGTTTTGTAGATGCTGAAGGTAATTTTAATATTAGTTTGCGAAATTACAAAAGTCAAGACAATAAATACAATAGTTTAATTCTTACATTTCAAATAGGTCTTCATATTGACGATTTAGAAGTTTTAAAGTTTATACAAAAAAAATTAGGATGCGGAAAAATAACTATTTCGAAAAACAGATGTAATTTTTTTGTCAATGATCAAGCGTCATTAATTAATATTATAGTCCCAGTTTTTAATTTAGTTTCATTAAAAAGTTCTAAGTATTTTCAGTTTTTAATCTTTGAAAAAGCAGTAAATTTAATTAAAAACAAAGGTCATCTAACCGATAGTGGAAGAAATGAAATTATAAAATTTTATCATGAAATAAAAAATCCTTCCATCTATTTAGAGGCAAGCCCAGCCCTATCACATTTAAATAAATATTGGTTAGGTGGTTTCGTTGATGGTGATGCCTCATTTTCAGCACGTTTAAATAGACCTGTTTTTAAATTTGAAAACCATGTAAAAGAATTACCCTTATTTAGGGTCATAGAGGACTATTTTCAATTTGGTAATACACGAACAACTGGAAATAAATCTACCCAAATGGTCATATTAGAATTTAATAATATACATTTTTTAAAAAATGTCATTGTTCCGCTTTTTACTAGAACTAAATTATTAAATAGTAAGAAAAAAAAAGATTTTAATGATTTTTGTGTTTTAGTTAATATTTATTATTATGGTTATCATACCATAGCGGAAGGTGAATCTTTAGCTAGAGAAATAATAAGTAATTGGAATAATTTTAGATTATCAACTTATAAAACTCCATTTATAGATTTTAATAAAAAGTATCAAATACTATCTAATATTCCTTCTCCATTTATAATTAAAGATGGAGGATTAAGATTTTATAGAGATACTTTAAATTTAGTATCTGACAAAGTAAGAATAACGGCTATTGATCATTTAAATAATGAATTAGTTTTTTCAAGTATTAGTGAATGTAGTAGAATATTACAGATAGATAGGTATAATATAAAAAAATATTTACTTAACGGTCAGATTTACAAAAATTATAGGTTTAAATTTAACAATTTTATTTATTTTGACAGAAAAGAGGGTTAATTGCATAGAAATCCTAAATTTTTTTTTGGACAATTTGCAGCCAAGCTTATATTAAACATAATTATTCTAAAAAAACATATGTTTTAATAAACTTTTCTTTGTTTTTAAGAAAAATCATATATCTATTTTATATAGAATAGTATTTAGAATATGCAAATAAAATTAATATTTGAAGGTTCAACGACTAGAAAGTGAGTATTTATGTAAACAATAATCTTTCCACGAACACCCTCCAATAGATTTATCTATTGATGAAATAGTCTGAACAACAGCGTAAGTTGTTGAAATAATATTAAATGTATTATGATAACAAATTTGTACATTCAATTTCCTATTGGGACAGGAAAAGTAGTGTAAAAAAGTATATTTACTCTAGATCTTTTTTTACAAATACTTCCCGTAATAATAAAAAAAAACATGCGGTCTAAAGACCAACAAATTTACCTTATAGATCCTTGGTTTATTTCAGGTTTTATCGATGCAGAAGGTTGTTTTTCTATTAGAGTTAGAAAATCTATAAAAACTAAAATAGGTTGGCATGTAGAATGTATATTTTCAATCAATCTTCATTCTCGAGACTATCCACTTTTAAAAGAAATTCAAGCTTATTTTGGGGGTGTAGGTATAATAATAGAGGGAAAAAATAGTTGTGGGTACTACGTATCTTCTATAGAACAGTTAACAACTGTAATTATCCCTCACTTTGTTAAATACCCTATAATTTCTCAAAAGCTTGCAGATTTCCTCCTTTTTAAAACCGCTGTAAATATTGTTAATACCAAGGAACATTTAACAATGAAAGGTTTACAGAGAATTGTGTCTCTTAAAGCTTCTATTAATCTCGGTTTAAACAATGAATTAATGGTTGCTTTCCCTGATACTGTGCCAACCTTAAGACCTTTAGTTGAAAGTACGAAGATAATTGCTAAAGCTAAGTCTTCGGTCAACTATGAAATTCCTCTTACCACGCCGGGTAGCTCAAAATTGATGAAAGTTGGACAGTGGATGGCGGGTTTTGTTTCCGGGGATGGTTGTTTTGCGGTTACTGAAAACAAATCTTCTTATAAAGTTTATGTAAGATTAGTATTTAGTATCTCTCAACATAGTAGAGATTCATCTCTAATGAGAAGTTTTGTTGATTTCTTTACTTGCGGTGTATATCGTTCAACCTCCGTCAACCGAACTACGGTATATTTTGAATGTTTGAGTTTTTCAGACAATTATGAAAAAATCATGCCGTTTTTCCGTGAATTCAACATAAGAGGTAGAAAAGCGAAAGATTTTGATGATTGGTGTAAAGTAGCCAAAATAATCAAAGCCAAGGATCATTTAACCAAAGAAGGATTTGATTTGGTTTGTCAAATAAAATCTGAGATGAATAAAGGAAGATAGTCAGCATAGTTTTTAGAAGGGTTGACACCCCTTTGCCGCAGAGGGTTGAATTACGGACTCCTTCCGTGCTATAGTAATTAGGGTAAGATGCTATTTAGGTCTCCCTGCTCTTTTTTAATTTATCTATATAAATTAAATGTGGCAAAAGGAAGGATATAAAAAGTATAATAACTCCCTTTTGGTACTTGTACTATACTTTTTAAGAAGTAAATTTTTAATTTAATCTTAGGTTTATACTAAACTGCCAAACTCCGGGAAAGCCCTAAAGACAATAATACCACCTTATATATAGTGAAAAGTCTAATAATAAGTACCATTACTAATCATAATGGGTGAGGTAATAAGTTATTGTATTAAGGAAACTTAAATGGGTAATCGCGGAACTAACCTATATTAATCTTTTTAATATGGAAAAGCGCATCGAGTAGACGGTAGTTGTTATAGAAGAAGGGATAGATCTTTAATATTTCGAGTCTAGTACCTCTTCTGTAATTAAGGTGTACTCAGTCTTCCTTAGAAATATGGAAATAACTTTACGTCCTAGCTAAGTCAGATTTATAAGGTTTGCGTGTTTGTACATACATATGTAATAACTATAAAAGTTACACACGTCTAAATCGTTTGATATGCTGAAGTAAAGATAGACACGGTTATAATTGGAACAATTTTTATAACAGTAGGTTTCTTTAGAATAATCAACTATCATTTAACTAATAGTCACCATATTGGATATGAAGCAAGTATCTTATACTGGCACTTTGTAGATGTTGTATGGTTATTCTGTGCGCCTTTATGGATATTCATTGGAAGTACACCTTTCATAATACTACTAGTCTTATACACTACTACAGCTCTAGTAGGTAGTATTATGGATTATGGTACCCTAGTTGCAGCGAGACTAAGTAAATCAACCAGCTTATCCGATTCCGAAATGGATAGGGGAGTGCAGCATGCTGGTAAAGCAGAAGACGGACAACCTGTCTACGACCTTCTGCGAGATAAGATTGGTCATGGTTCTACTATTGTGTTTGATGGGACGCCCCAAAATCCTCTTAGCATCGCTACTATAATTATAATATTTCTAACCGAGAATATTAGAAATATCGCCGCTATAATTACGTCACGTATATCCAAATATACAAAACACGAACCTAAAACCAACAATACCAATGGAGAATCAATTAAGGGATTTCCTAAGGGGAGCAATTCCTATGGAAACGGAGCCCCAATATTAGGTAACAGGAAAGGAAGCCATTCTATTACTAAAGTGGGGCAGCGAAAGCTATCGACATCTGCCATTGCTGTTAAGGACCCTAGGTACCTTAACGGTGGGGATTTGCTGTCGAAAATGAAAGTACGAAATGGTAAGTACTATGGTCTCTATAAACTAATATGTGACGAAGATGTACTATTCGGTGCATATCATTCTATGAAATCTAATCCAGGTAACATGACACCGGGGGTAGACGGCCAAACCTTAGATGGGATGTCAGATAGCAAAATCGCAAGATTAGCTCAAGACTTAAGAAATGAAAGCTTTCAATTCAAACCATCGAAGAGGGTATGGATCCCGAAAGCCAACGGAAAAATGAGACCTCTAGGAATACCATCTCCGATAGACAAGATTGTACAGAAGGCAATGGCAATAATCCTTCAACTGATCTACGAACCTGAATTCTCGCAATTCAGCCATGGTTTTAGACCAAAAAGAGGATGCCATACAGCCATGAGACAAATTAGTCAATGGAGCGGGACTCAATGGGCCATTGAAGGAGACATAAAAGGATTCTTCGACAATGTAGATCATCACGTTCTTGCTGACCTTTTACAGAAAAGAATAGGTGATCAACAATTTATAGACCTTTACTGGAAACTAGTCAAAGCAGGCTACGTAGAAGAAGGAGTTAAGAGAGACTCATTGCTGGGAGTACCCCAAGGAGGTATAGTCTCTCCCATATTATCAAATATATATCTACACGAATTCGATAAATATATCGAAGGGTTAATCGATAAATTTAGCAGTACCGCTAAAGATATTACCAAAAAGAACCCAGTGTATGATAAACTAACAAGAAGAATTCAATACCTTCGAGACAAATATCCTACTCCACAGCAAAGAAGCCTGGAAGTAGTAGCAGAATTAGATACCCTTAAAGATTCTAGAAGAAGCATCCCCTCTAGATTACCAAACGGGACAAGAGTAAGATATGTTAGATATGCGGATGACTGGGTTGTTGGGATCTATGGCCCAGAAAGCTTTGCCAATGAAATAAAAAGCTTACTTGCCACCTTTCTAACCCAAGTACTTAAGTTAGAACTTAGCACTGAAAAAACTAAGATCACTAACTTATGGAAAGATAAGGCCAGCTTTCTAGGGTTCTACTTTATGGTAAACAAACCCCAAGAATCGAAATTTACGATTTATAAGAAAAATGGTCATATTCGAAGAGCTAAAATAGGACACAACAGAATTTGGCTTCTAGTACCTGTGGATAAATTACTATCTAAGTTATCGAATGAAGGATTCTTAAAAAATTATCGACCAAAATCCAAAATTACCCCGAATGCCAAATCTAATTGGATCTTTCTAGATCATCATGTTATACTAGCTAGATATAACACAATGATAAGAGGTCTTCTAAACTACTACTCTGTAGCAAATAACAGATATATCTTCCATCTTATTGTTAACTTCATTCTAAGACACTCTTGTGCCAAAACCCTAGCTAGAAAACTTAATTTAAGATCTCGAGCAAAAGTATTTGCCAAATTTGGAAAAAACTTGTCTGCAAGTAACCCAAGTATGTCTTTTCTCACCGAACCTCATTACAAAAGACTGATTAAATGGCCCGCCCACGCTAGATTACTAAACCCCTTTGACGTACTAGACTGGCAACTAAGAACCCAGAACAATTTTTGGGAACCTTGCCTTATATGTGGGTCAACCCTAGATATAGAAATGCATCACGTAAAACACATTAGGAAATCAAATCAAAAACACCAAGGATTCTCACAAATTATGTCCGCCCTAAACCGAAAACAAATTCCAGTATGTCAATCATGTCATAAAAAAATCCATAAAGGAGTATATGATGGAATCAGTCTTAGAGATTTGAAAAGAGATCATAAAAATTCATAGCGAACGTGGAGAGCCGTATGCAGTGAAAGTTGCACGTACGGTTCGGTGGGAGGCTAATGGTTGCCACGCAAGTGGTGCTGGTAGTCGACCCAACTATTCATAGCAGTATATTACTGGGGTGGAAACTAATATCTATCACTAAAAATATAAATATATAAAAATAAAGAATATTATATATTTATCATATTACACTATGTATATTTAGAAATAATAAATATATATAATTATATTTTATAAATAAATCAAAGGTTAAAAAGAAAATTACCTTATTTATAAAATAATAAAACATAAAATGGAGTAGTCTCCATTTTCTTATCATATTACAAGTACCCAAAGGATAAGCTAAATATTTAAACTTATGAATTTATCATTATTTTTATTTTTAATTGGTGTTTTAGGATTTATTCTAAATAGAAAAAACATTATATTAATGATAATAGCAATAGAAATAATGCTATTAGCTGTCACCTTATTAGTGTTAATAAGTTCATTTAGTTTTGACGATGCTATCGGACAAAATTTTAGTATTTTTATTATATCAATAGCAGGAGCAGAATCAGTAATAGGTTTAAGTATTTTAGTTGCTTTTTATAGATTGAGAGGAAGTATCTCTTTAAGAACATAATGTATTTATCAATATTAATTTTTCCTTTATTAGGAAGTTTTGTATCAGGTTTATTAGGTAGAAAAATAGGTGTGACTGGTGCTCATATCATCACATGTACTTGCTTAATAATATCTTCAATTTTAGCTACTTTAGCATTTTATGAAGTAGGATTATGTGGTTCTCCAGTATCAGTTAATTTAAGTACATGGCTAGAATCAGAAATATTAAGTGTACAATGGGAATTTTTATTTGATCAGTTAACTGTATCAATGTTTATTCCTGTACTTTATATTTCATCTTTAATTCATATTTTTTCAACTAATTATATGGCAGAAGATCCTGCATTGTGTTTTGGAAAAACACATAAGTGGGTTAAACTATCAAACTCCGGGGACACCCTAAAGCTTATGATACCAAGCTATCTTCGAAAGATTATAAGTGGCTGGATTAATTACCCAGGTATGGTAACAAGTCATAAGATGAATGAAAATGAAATGGGCTATCGCGGATCTAAGTCAGCCAACAAAGCTGTAAAAGAGCAACGAGTAGACGGTAGTTGGTGCAAAAAACCATTGCACTTAAGGTATACTCTAATGGGTTTCAAAAGAAATTATCAAGTCAAAATCCTTTCTAAACAATTAAATATTAAAAGTTTTTCTACCTTCTCAACTCGCGGTAACATAAACCCATGGTTTCTCACTGGTCTTATTGACGCTGAAGGTTCATTCTCAGTTATAATAGACAAAAATAAATCTCGAAAATTAGGTTGGCGGGTTCAAACAAAATTTCAATTGGGTATGCATTTGCGGGACTTATCTTTAATACAACAAGTCCAAACATTTTTTGGAGGTATTGGTTCAATACATATAAATAAAACTTTAAACAAAGTAAATTATTCAGTTGATTCTATTAAAGATTTAACAAGGTTAATTGCTCATTTTGAAAAATATCCTTTATTAACTCAAAAAGCCGCAGATTTTATTTTGTTTAAAGAAGTCATAACATTAATGATGAGTAAATCTCATCTTACAATTGATGGCTTAAATAAAATAATAAGTATTAAGGGATCAATGAATTTAGGTTTATCTGATTTCCTAAAATCTGAGTTTTTAAACTTTTCTCCGGTTAAAAGACCAGTTATTAACACTGAAAACATTCCTGATAATAATTGGATTGCAGGATTTGTAAGCGGTGAAGGAAATTTTGATGTAAGAATTACCCAACAATTATCTAATAAAATAGGAACTCGAGTACAATTAAGATTTAGAATAAGTCAACATGAAAGAGATTTCAAATTAATGGAGTTATTAGTTAAACATTTAGGTTCAGGAACAATATATAAATATCCTGGAAAAGATGCAATTGTTTTAATAATAGTTAAATTTTCGGATATAACTAATATAATAATTCCTTTTTTTGAAAAAAATCCTTTGCACGGGGTAAAAATATTAGATTATCTTGATTGGTGTAAAATTGCTCAATTAATGATTGGTGGTTCTCATTTAACAATTGAAGGATTAAATTTAATTCGAATAATTAAAGAGGGAATGAATAAAGGTAGAACTCAAAAATAATTTAATTGCATGATAAATTTGATGGCCATGCACAATCAAAGATTCTTTTCTTATTTATCATTATTCACATTCTTTATGTTAGTATTAGTATCTGGTGCTAATTATTTTGTAATGTTTGTAGGTTGGGAAGGTAAATTAAATTGCCTTAAATGGTATTATCTTAATAATCTATATTGGAGTCCTAGTGAATTTAATTTTGTTTTATTTTCATTACCGTTGCATATATCTAAGCAATTAAATAAAACAAGAATCACTTCCTTAGAAAGAATAGGACCTCATAATATAGATATAATTTCCATAATAATAGGTTCTTTATTAGGTGATGGTCATTTAGAAAAAAGAAATAGAGGAATAGGGACCAGAATTAAATTTTCACAATCAAATAAAAATGTAGAATATTTAATGTGGTTTCATTCTTATTTCTCAACTAGAGGTTATTGTAATATTAATAAACCTGAACTAAAAAAAAGAATTAGAAAAAATGGAGAAATTTATTTTCATTATAGTATAAATACTTTTACTTTTTCTAGTTTTAATTGGATTCATGATATGTTTTATATGTGTTCAGAAGGTAAATATGTAAAAATAATACCTCATAATATAGAACAATATTTAAGTCCACTCGCTTTAGCTATATGGTTTATGGACGATGGAAGTAAATTAAAAAAAGGAGCAAAAATAGCTACTAATTGTTTTACTTATAAAGAACTTTCACAATTATGTGAAAATTTAAAAAACAAATTCAATCTTACAGTAACAATACACTCAGGAGGGAAAAACAAAGGATATACTTTATATATCTCTAGTCAATCTATGACTACTTTTTCTAACATTGTTAAACCTTTTATGTTACCTACTTTATATTATAAATTAGGTGACTATTAATTTAATACCATAGTAAAAATTGTAAATCTTTAGAAAATTGAAATTAAGAATAAAGATCCATTCATATTTAATGAATTATAAATGTGAATAACAATTTTTGCGACATTATTGAAAACGATCAAAAATTAATAAGCTTTTTATATAGATCGTCGGTTTAATTTCAAATCGCTATCGACTAGTCCAATAATGGGTGCCTGAAATGGTGCTTAATGCATAGTCAGAATTTTCATCATTGTCTCTACTTCATTTGACAACGATGCCAAGGCATGAAGTAAAACCTGATTGGTATTCAATGTACAGGGAATAAAGAAAAAAGCTTTCTATCAGTGTCATAAAAGGCCTATAGATAAATTATAAATTTAAATTTCTTTATTTTAAGATTTGATTGGAGTAGTTTCTTATTTATTAATTAACTTCTGGTTTACTAGAATACAAGCTAATAAAGCAGCAATATTAGCCTTTACTATGAATAGAGTAGGTGCTTTGAGAGGTAGGATCTCTCTTTTGTGCCTCAAACTATCAAACTCCGGGGACACCCTAAAGCTTAAGGTACCAAGCTATAGTCGAAAGGCTATAAGTGGCCAGAATAATTACCTGGGTATGGTAATAAGCCCTAAGATGAATGAAAATGAAATGGGTTATCGCGGATCTAAATCAGTATTATTAACTAGTACTGTAAAAGAGCAACGAGTAGACGGTAGTTGGTTTTTAGCTCAAAAAGCTAGAAGCTTAAGGTATACTCTAATGGGTTTCGAAAGAAACTATCAATTCAAAATCCTTTCTAAACAATTAAATTTTACCAAATATTTTCATACTAGCGCCTATGCACAAGTTCAAAACACTAAGTTAGATCCATGGTTTGTAACTGGATTTTGCGACGGTGAAGCTTGTTTCAGTGTATCTATCTATATAGATAAACGTATCAAAGGAAGACTAGGTTGGGCGGTAAAACCGAGCTTTCAAATCTCTTTAAATTCTAGGGATATTAAATTATTATTACAATTGCAAGAATTTTTTGCCTGTGGAAACATTATAAGCAAAAATAATCGAAGCGAAGGAAGCTTTAGAGTAAATTCACTTCATGATTTAACACATATTATAATTCCACACTTTGAAAATTATACTTTACTATCTCAAAAAGCTGCGGATTTTTATTTGTTTAAACAAATTGTTAACCTTATTAATACTAAGGATCACTTGACTGAAGTAGGATTACAACAAATTATTAATATTAGAGCTTCAATGAACTTAGGTTTATCTAGTTTGCAAAAATCTAAATTTATTAATTATAATCCAGTGCCTCGACCAATTACTAATTATACTGAAATTCCAAATTTGTATTGGATTGCAGGATTTGCAAGTGGTGAAGGTTGCTTTTTAGTTAGTATTTCAAAATCTAATTCAAATAAAAAAGGTCAAATAATTCAATTAACATTTAAAATATCGCAACATTGTAGAGACAAAAAATTATTAGAAATGATTGCTAAATATATGAAATGTGGATCCGTTTATTCTCACAGTGAAAATGCTTCAGTATTTAAAGTGGGAAAATTTGTAGACATAAATAATTTGATTATTCCTATTTTTAAAGCCCATTCAATTCAGGGGGTCAAACAATTTGATTTTCAAGATTTTTGTGAAATAGCTACTTTAATAGGTGAAGGTAAACATCTAAGCCCTGAAGGGTATTCAAAAATCGAATTAATCAAAGATAGAATGAACACAAAAAGAAAATATCCTAAAAATTAATTGCATGATAAATTTGATTGCCATGGATATGGGATTAAGTATAGGATTCTTTGCATTAGTAGCATTATTAGGATCTTTAAATTATTCAACATTATTTAGTTTAGCTCCATTTATGAATAGTACAGCTATTGATATTATTGGTATATTATTATTAAGTGGTGCTATGGCTAAATCGGCACAAATACCATTACATAGTTGGTTACCTGGATCAATGGAGGGTCCTACACCGGTTTCAGCATTAATTCATGCTGCTACACTAGTAACTGCTGGATTATATTTATTAGTTAGAAGTTCACCAATATTAGAATATAGTTCCACTGCATTATTAGTGATTACATTAGTAGGAGCATCTACAGCTTTCTTTGCTGCAACATGTGGTTTAGTGCAAAATGATTTAAAAAGAATAATTGCTTTCAGTACAATAAGTCAATTAGGTTATATGGTAATGGCTGTTGGGCTTAGTCAATATAATGTTGCTTTAATGCATGTAGTTAACCATGCTTTCTTCAAAGCATTATTATTCTTAGGAGCAGGAGCTGTAATTCATAGTTTCTCTGATCAACAAGATGTAAGAAGATTGGGTGGTTTAATTAATTTCTTACCATTTACCTATACAGCTATGTTAGTAGGTACTTTATCATTATTAGCTACTCCATGGTTAACAGGGTTCTATAGTAAAGATTTAATAATTGAATTAGCTTTTGCACAATATAGTTTTGAAGGAACATTTGCCTTTATTTTAGGTAGTTTAACAGCAGGTTTAACAGCTTTCTATTCATTTAGATTAATTTCATTAGTATTCTTAACAAAACCTAATGGGGCTAAAACATCTTATTTACATTCACATGAAGCTACTTTGGCAGTGATTATACCTTTATTTGTATTAGCTTTATTTAGTATCTTCTTTGGTTTTGTATTCTCTGATTTATTTGTAGGAATAGGTACTGATTTCTTTGGTAATTCTATTTTTATTCATCCAAATCATATTACTATGGTAGAGGCAGAATTCTCTATGGATAGAATAGTTAAATTATTACCAACTATTTTATCTTTATTAGGAGCAGTATTAGCTGTTTATCTATATCACTTTACACCTAATTTATTTTTTATGGAAAGTCCTATTACTAGAAAAATTTATACTTTTTTAAATGGTAAATATTTATTTGATGTAATATATAACCATTACTTTATTGGTAGAGGTTTACAATTAGGTTATTTTATAAGTAAAGTATTAGATAGAGGAGTAATTGAATTTGTTGGACCTTATGGTTTAAGTAATACTTTAAGTCAAACTGGTATTAATATCGGAAAATTAGATACTGGAGTTATTACTACATATTCATTATATATTACTATAGGTTTATTATCATTAGTATTCTTAGTTTTCTCACCTATTTTATTAGATAATTCTATTTTAAATGAAAATAGATTATTTATCATTTATTTAGCTACTTTATTATTTGCTCTTTATCCTAATCAAAAATAAATGGTAAGCTATTTCCCCCTCCCTCTTTATCTTAAAATATTATATCTATTATTAAGATTAATAGTAACAAGTATCTATTCTTAATAGAAATTTAAAATTGAAACATTAATAAGATAAATTAAATATAGAACATTTCCCTAAGAGTTTCAAATTAAAAATAAATTTGATAAAAGTATTATTCATTCTAGTGTTATTCTTTATTCTTAAAAATAAATTATTAGGTAACTAGTTTAACAGATAGAGTTAACTAGATATAATAATATCAGTATATCTTATTTACAATTAGTTTAAAAAATAAAAATTTTAGAGTCAATTAACATAAAATTAACAAGAGCTAATTTATCTTGTAATCCTTAAATAGCTAAATCTAATTGAGTTATAAAATTCTAAACTTTAGTTTCTCTTAATTTATATAGAATACGTCTAGAAAAAACAGTTAAAGCTGAAATACACGAAATTAAAGATAAATTATAGAAAATTGAAACTAAACAAAGAGAAAGATTAAGTTACCAGTCAACAACTGATTCTTCATTAGATCAAACTTCTGAAACTACTACTAATTTAATTAGTCAGGGTAGACCTGATACAAGAAGTGCTATTACTGATAAATTTCAAGAACTTATTGATAATGTTAAAAAACTAAATAATTCTAAAAACACAGAAAATTTAGAAGTAACAGATTCAGATATTTTAAATGTTCTAGATAGCAAATTTCCTAAAATAAATAATAGTGTAGAAGAAGATTTATCTTTAGTTAAGAGATCTATTGATATGGTAGAAGAAATTGTAAAATCCAAAACTTCTAATTTAGTAGATTTGGATTACTTTTCTACAATCTTTAGTCAAGCTGATACTTTAACTTTAATTAGTTTAAGTGGAAGTATTCTAATTTTCTTTTATTCTCTTTAACTTTAATTTATATTGGTAATTATGTAATAGTCAAATACGACTTATTAACTAAATATCCTATATTAAATTACAGAATTAAATTATCTAAATATACCGTTAAATATAATATATTTATATTAGAATTGGTATCTTGTTGTTTATTGTTATATAATTTAATTTATATATAAATATATGGTCATTAAGCAAGGGCTTCAAAAAATAAATAAATTTAATTCCCTTAGTTCAATTGGCAGAACAAAGGGCTTCAAAACTTTGGGTAGTGGTTCAAATCCACTAGGGAAAACCCTATATAGAGTAAAATAAGGTACCTTTAGAGTTTTCTAAAAGGTATCTCCTATTACATAGGTAGTACCATTTATTTTGATAGATTTGTAAATGGTATAACTAAATTATTGTTAACCTACAGATGGTTATCACAAAATGTCTCATTATATCAAACTTTAAAAAAGTAAAAATGTTAATGTAAATGTTAATAGTCAAGAAAATATATTAAATAATATATAATTAAACAGTTAAATTTTAAATATAAAAGTATCGGTGAAACGAGTAATGTATAACCGAATTTAATTAACAAAAGAAAATGTTTCACCCCCTATAAAATGGTTAAAGGTTATAAATCTTTTCTTCTCTAAATTCATTATAATGTATAATACATTTGGAAACAACTCAGTTAACTCCATTGGAGTTATTAATTATACTTTAAAATGGTTTAAATTTGAGTATAGAGATACTAATTTTAGTAATTAAATATATGCTATTAGCTATAATAAGTTAATGTAAATATAGTTGAATTGTTAATGTAAGTATAGTGGAGTTAAGTACACACTTTAATAATGATTTTATCAAAGTAGCATGAAAAACTAAAAATTAAATTATCAGTGTTTAATTCTATTTTTTTTATTCCATTCACATTTATTGAAGGATAAGGAAACATTATTTGTTTTTATGGAAACATAATGGATTTATTAAAACATTTTTAAAATTTCAAATCATAATATACAACTCACTGATTCATAATAAAGAGATTCATTATTAACATTAGAATGAAGATTAGCTAATTATCTAAGATTAATTTAAATGTAGATCTTGATTATCTAAAATATTTTAAAAAAAAAATTTTATAATTTTAAGATACATTTTAAAATTAAATAAAGTATTCAATTAGAAATTATTAAAAAAATATGATTGGAACAATAAAATTTAATTATAAATATAATGCTTTAATTAAATATTCAAATTATTTTCTTGTTCTATTTATATATTTATGTTTAGGGTACCATAAGGAAAATGGAGTCTAATATTTAATAAATTATTTTAAGTAAAATAACATGAAGGACATATTAGAGTAACTATAAGAAATGAAAAAAGAGAGTTTATTTCTAGTGTTAAAGAGAACCTTTCTGTACCTATCTTTAAATACTAACAAATTTTAAGTCAATTAAAATAAAAAAAAAAATATTTTACTAAAACTAATTAAGTAACAATTAAAATTTAAATGGGAAAATAGTCAAAGATAGAAAAATTCTATTCAAATAAACATAATGTTGAAAAAGATTTAACAGATCGAGATTATAATAAAATTTAATATAGAATTAGGTAAATTATTAGCTATTATAACCAATATTAAAATATCTAATAAATAAAATAAACTAAAAAAGTTTAAATAAAAAAAAAATTAAATATTAAGGTAAAAAATAAAAATAAAAGAGACTGTAAACATTGCGTTAAGCATATAAAATACAACTTAATACTGTAAAGGTATGAAAGTTTAATTCTCAGTAAGAATTTAATTTTGGTTCCGATTGAACGTTTTTCAGTAGTTTAAGACATGCAAATCGTTGTTTCCAACGTCCTTTTTATAATTAATATTATAATGTCAATGGGATTAGGGGATAAGGTGTAGAGGTGAGTATGTTAAATAAGATACCCTATAGTCTTCTTAGCTAGGAGATATAAAGTAAAGGAAAATTTCTGCTATGGGATTCTATTTAATTTGATTAGGTAGTTGATAGGGTAACGGCCTACCAAGCCAACGATCAAAAGTCAAGTTTGAAAGAACCTCTGGCCACATTGGGGATGAAATCTCCCAAGTAGTAATAACACTACCAGCAGTCGAGAATATTAGTCAATGCTCGTAAGAGTGAACTAGCTAACTGAAATCATAGAATTTCTTTAAATTCATGATGTCGTAAGGGAAAATAATGATAATACCTTACTATGAGTGTCGTCCAAATCTGGTGCCAGAAGACTCGGTAAGACCAGAGACGCAAACGTTAATCATCATAAACAGGCGTAAAGGGTTTGTAGGCAGCTTTTATAATATTCAATTGTAATTTAATTGAAAGCTAGAATCAAAAAGAGGTTATAGTGTATAACGCCTAGAGGAGGGCTGATATCCATAGATCCTAGGCAGAATACTTAGGGCGAAGGCCACTCTCCACTAATGATTGACGCTGAGAAACGAAGGTTAGGGTAGGAAATAGGATTTTAAATTGCGACCTGAAAAGCTTATTTAAGTATAGCGGAGTAACTCCGTCTAAATATTCCATCTTATTAGAGTTCGCCTTAATAAACGAGCATTGGTAACAATCTAGTTTAAAGCTTAAGGTATAAACTAAATAATATTATTTGGTTTGAACTGTCTTCTATGGTTAGAGAAATCGAATCTATGTATTAAAGGTTTTATTAATTAGTATTTTCACGAGTCCTTGGTGATTTTAAGATGGACAAATAATTATAAAATTAAAGTAGGAACCTAAGGAAGACTATTACGTACTTAAATAGGAACAGGGAAACTCCTATAATCTGCTATTTATATAATAGCAAGGAAATTAGCAATAATTTCTTATAGATTATAGGAAACAAGACAGCGTTAAAAGCGAAGGCCATTATGTAATGTAATGGATAGGCTCTTTATTAGAAATAAATAAAGAAGATAGCCAATTCGAAAGGATGCTGACTAACGCATGGGTGATTCTAAAGTATTTCCATCTTAAGTATAATGTTTAAGGACATGGAAAAAGCATTGTTTAATTTATGGCTAGAATGGTTTGTAGGTTTCTGTGATGCTGACGCTAATTTTCAAGTATTTCCTAAAAAAAGATCTTATCTAACAAAAGAAGGTCTCCTTAATGAGTATTATAATATTGGTTATGGTTTCCACATTGGTTTAAGTATTAAAGAGTTACATCTCCTAGAAAAAGTTAAAACTCAATTAAATTCAATAGGCCATATTTATGTGTATTCACACAGAGATGAAGCTAGATGGGCTGTAACTAAAAAAACAGAATTAATTTATCTAATTGAAACTGTCTTTGAGAAACAACCATTACTAACTGAACATCAAAGAGGAAGATATGCAAGACTAAAATATGGTGTACTAAATAATTTTAATAGAGTTGAAACTTTAGGAGAATATGAAAATTTTATACATCAAAATTATGTAGAAACTAACATCCCTGATAATTATTATACTTCAGGAACTGCTTTTGATAATTGGATCTTAGGTTTTGTTAATGGTTAAGGTTGTTTTTATGTTCATAAAAAAGGCCATTTAGTTTTTTATATTGAACATACTGACAAACAAGTACTAGAATTCATTAAAACAAGACTCTCTTTAAGTCCTAGTATTTTAGATAGAGGAAATAGAAATAGTACCAGAAAAGATACATATTCTTTAACTATCTCTTCTAAAAAAGAGATACTTGCAATTAGGAGTTTGTAATCCTCTATTGAATAAATTAGAAGGTCAAAAATTAGTACAATATAATAATTGGCAAGTTAATACTTAGATTTTAGGTATTGATATTAGTTAAAGTTAAACTTAAATTTACAAAGGTTCTAAGGATATAGAGCCTCCTTAAAATATTTTTAATTTCTATGCCGTCCGGCACATAATACTTTAGAATTGCTTGAGCCGTATGCGATGAAAGTCGCACGTACGGTTCTTTGTGGAAGAACAACTGTGAAGTTCTGATTCCACGGTTAGATACCCCGGTACTCCTTTCTGTAAACGATGAATGGTAGTCATTAGTTAAATTAAATAACTAGAGGCGAAGTTAACACAATAACCATTCCGCCTTGTGAGTACTACTGCAAAGTAGAAAACAAAAAAATTAGTCGGTCTCGAAGCAAACGGAGTGAAGCATGTTATTTAATACGATAATCCGCGTAAAACCTTACCAGAACTTGCATACAAACTATAAATTTTCTGTCAAAGGAAAAGATTAGGAGTATTTTATCAATTAAAGTACTTAAGTACAGGTGTTGCATGGCTGTCTTCAGTTCGTGTTGTTAAACATTAGGTTAATTCCACTAACGAACGAAATCCCTGTTATTAATTTATACTTAATAACTAATGAATCTGATAGAGATTCAGCGGGGGCTAAGACAAGTCGTTATGGCCCTCATGTTCTGGGCTGATATGTGTTTTGGGAAAACACTAAATTGGCTGAAACTATCAAACTCCGGGGACACCCTAAAGCTTATGATACCAAGCTATAATCGAAAGGCTATAAGTGGCCAGAATAATTACCTGGGTATGGTAACAAGTCATAAGATGAATGAAAATGAAATGGGCTATCGCGGATCTAAGTCAGAATTTGTTTCGCACACAGATTCTGTAAAAGAGCA
The DNA here is from genome assembly GCA_008694245.1 of Ganoderma sp. BRIUMSc. NCBI lineage: Eukaryota > Fungi > Basidiomycota > Agaricomycetes > Polyporales > Polyporaceae > Ganoderma > Ganoderma sp. BRIUMSc. Next base: position 28,527 of record VJXU01000038.1, read on the forward strand.
ACGAGTAGACGGTAGTTGGAGCATTACAAAAGCCAAATCCAGACAAATGCTCTTAAGGTGTACTCTAATGGGTTTCGAAAGAAATTATCAAGTCAAAAACCCAACTAACCAATTAAATATTAAAAGTTATTCTACCTTCTCAACTCTCGGTAACATAAACCCATGGTTTGTAACAGGTTTTACAGATGCTGAAGGTTCGTTCATTATTTCTATGTATAAAGATGATAACTCTAAATTGAAGTGGAGAGTAACTCCTAATTTTTCTATACATATACATATTAAAGATATTGCAATACTAGAAAGTATTAGAGATACCTTTGGTGTGGGTAAAGTTAGAAAAAATAGTAGTAGTACTGCAGTATTTAGAGTCGACAATATACAAGAATTACAAGTTATAGTTGACCATTTTGATAAATACTCACTTCTCAGTGCTAAAGTTTCTGATTTTTTATTATTTAAACAATGTTATTATTTAATTAAACAAAAACAACATTTAACTCAAGAAGGCCTTGAAAAAATAGTAGCATTAAAATGCAATTTAAATAAAGGTCTTACTGATAGTATAATGGAAGCTTTCCCAAATATTAAACCTGTAGCTAGACCTCATTATAATTTTACTGGTATACCTGATCCTTTTTGGATATCTGGTTTCGTTTCTGGGGATTCAACATTTTGTGTCTCTATAGAAAAAAGTATAAATCAAATAGGAAGAGTCAGATTAATATTTGGAACATGTCTACATATTAGAGATAAAGCATTATTAATTGGTATAGCAAATTATTTTAATATTTTAGAAGTGTCTAAACAATCTGCAGTAGAATCTAATAGTAAATATATTTATGATTCTACAAAAAGAGAAACTAGTTTACTTCAAATTAGAAATTATTCTGATATTGTAAATAAAATTATACCCTTTTTTAATGAGTATCCAATACTAGGAGTCAAAAGGTTAGATTTTTCAGATTTTAAAAAAGTAGCAGATTTAATAAAAAATAAAGAGCATTTAACTGAATCAGGTTTTAGCCAAATCATCAAAATAGTAGAAAAAATGAACTTAGATAGAAATAATTTTTAGTCCTCGGTAACGCAAATGCGAATACGTATACGAGTTGAAGATCCAAACTTAAAGGTTCTTCATTTAATTGTATGTTAAATTTGATTATCCATGATAGACGTGCCACAAAAACTTTTACAAAGTGATGCAATACTTTCCAAGAGAAGTGGAGCTAATCATTAAAAAAAGTGATTTATATTAAATATAAGCCGGATTGTCTCCTGTAATTCGGAGGCATGAAGAAGGAATTCCGAGTAATCGTTGATAAGTAGCGCAACGGTGAAGCTAGTTTCGTGATGAACTAACTGTCTGTCGCTGGGAAGAAGCTTTTAGTGGAGGAAACTGGAGTAAGATATTGTTTTTTTTCATAGTAGCTCATTGCTTTAAGTAAAGTATTTTTAGTATTATGTTAAACATATTGGATTTAGTGAATTCATTGAGGTAACATCTCAAAAGTCATAGCATGGTAGCTGTACTGGAAAGTGCAGCTGGATAATAATTAATTTGTAACCCCCTATATTTTATAATTAAATTAGGAAAGATCAAATTAAATAAATTTATAATTAAGGGAAGGGGTTAGCTTAGTTGGTTAAAGCAGTAATCTTACACATTATTGACCGGGAGTTCGAATCCCCCACCTCTTATAAATATTTTAAATTTAAATTATTTTTATTTGTAAAACTTATAGCGAGTATGTCGAAATTGGTAGCCGAGTGAATCTTAGGTTTTCATTGTTTTAAGAGTTCAAGTCTCTTTACTCGTATTAAAATGGTTGCTTTAATAAATTTTTTATTAATTTATAAGCATCTTTAGTTTAATGGTTAAAACAAGAATCTTCGAAATTCATAATAATGGTTCAATTCCATTAAGATGTTTGAATAATTCAAAATAAGGTTGCTTAATGGTTTAAGTATATATTTATATTCAAATAATGATAAATATATAGTGAGTTCAATTCTCCTTTATTTTTTAATTTTACCTTAGTAAAAGATGTTTTATTTTTAAGATGTAACTTAGGATGCCTTTAATTTATTAAATTAAGCAATGATTTTAATCATGATTGTCTTCATAGACAAGGTATTAAACACATTAATATTAAAATTTATATAAATTTTATATAAATAAATTATAGTGAGTAAAATATACTAAGTTCAAATTTAATCATTAAATTAATGAATTAATTACAATTATGTTAAATTACTTTTCAATTTTTAATACAATTTATAACGATGCTCCACAACCTTGGCAATTAGGATTTCAAGATAGTGCAGCACCAGGATTTACAGGGATAGTAGAATTACACAATACTATCTTCTTCTACTTAGTAGTAATATGTGTAAGTGTATTTTGGGTTATAGGTTCAATAATGTATTACTTTAATAATAATAATTCACCTATAGTACATAAATATCTTAACCACGGTAGAGTTGTGCCTATTCAAAAGTGTTTTAAATTTAATAATATTTATATAGTTAATAAACCATATATTAGGTTTTACAGTACTTCACTTAATAGTCCTTCTAATGATATTCCTAATAGTATCAAATTGTATGAAGATGCCTATTTAATGAGAAAATCTATCATTAAAGAAAATAAAGGTAAATCAGGAATATATCAATGAACTAATAAATTGACAAATGAAACCTATATTGGACAATCGAAGTATTTATCAAAAAGATTTATAAAATATTTTAATCTTAGTTATCTAAGAGATAGAAATAGTCTTATAATAAGTAGAGCATTAATCAAATATGGTTACTCTAACTTTTCATTAGAAATATTTGAATATTGCGATGAAGCTGAGTTACTCATCAGAGAACAATATTATTTTGATAAGTTAAATCCTAAATATAATATACTAAAAGTTGCAGGTAGTTCTTTAAATTATAATCATACAGAAGAAACTAAAGCAAAAATTAGTAAATCTTTGAAAGGAGTTTATGTAAAGGAAAAATCACCTTTATTTGGTAGAGTCCATACAGAAGAAACTAAAGTCCTTATGAGTTTAAAAAAATCTAAAGTAAATAATCCTTTATTTGGTAAAGTTCACTCTGAAAAAACTAAAGAGTTAATGAGACAAAAAGCTTTAGGTAGAAAACATTCTTATGAAACATTATTAAAATTGAGTATTGCTAATGGTTCTTTTGTTTATGTTTATGAAAAATTTGAGTCAGAAGGGTTTAAATTAATAGGTAGCTTTGTTTCAATTAGAAGGGCTGCTAAATTTTTAGGTATAAGTGGTTCTACTGTAAAAAGATATATAAATTCAGGGGAAATATATAAAGATAGATATAAATTTTCATCTAAATAAATTTAAAAAAACTATGAATAAAATTTCACTGTATGCTGGAAACTCCTAAAGCCTTTAGGTACTATCTAATTTTAATAATTTTATCAGTTATAACCCTAAAGGATGTAACAATGGACAATCAGCAGGAAACCAAATCTTTATATAATTAAAGAGAGTAGGATCCTCAGAGACTACACGTGAAACTCCTTTAAAATTTCTAATAAAGGATGAAGATATAGTCCAGCCATTTATTGAAAGATAATGGGTTTGCTGACATTAATAGAATTAATTTGGACTATTACACCAGCTTTCATTTTAATTGCTATTGCATTTCCTTCATTTAGATTATTATATTTATTAGATGAAGTAATTTCTCCAACAGTTACAATTAAAGTAGTAGGGCACCAATGGTATTGGTCATATGAATATAGTGATTATATTAATGTTAGTGGTGAATCAATAGAATTTGATTCATATATGTTGCCTGCTGATCGATCTGGGAAATCGATCCCGTGGGCCCAACTATCAAACTCCGGGGACACCCTAAAGATCATAGTACCAAGCCATAATGGAAACGTTATGTGTGGCCAGACTAATTCCCTGGATACGGTAACAAGCTATGATATGAACGAAAGTGAAATGGGTTATCGCGGATCTAAATCCAGCGCTATCGCACTGGTAAAAGAGCAACGAGTGGACGGTAGTTACAGTTTTCCAGAAGAACTGTTAAGGTGCACTCTAATGGCCTCTGTAAGGGGGTATCAAACTGAAATCCTTTCTAACAAAAATAATGACTCTGAAAATGTAGTTGTTACAAAAAGACCAAAGTTAAATAAACTAGATCCTTGGTTTATTACTGGATATGTTGATGCTGAAGGTTATTTTAGTATTGAATTATTTAAAGATTCTAAAGCTAAATTTAAGTATACTCCTAGATTAGTTTTTGGAATTAACTTACATGTTAAAGATTTACCTATTCTTCTAAGTTTTAAGGAAACATTAGGAGTGGGAACTGTTAGTACAAAAGGAAAAGTAACTAGTTATACAGTTAAAACATTTAAAGATCTTGCAGTTATTGTTAACCATTTTAAACTATATCCTCTTGTTTCCAGTAAATATCTTGTGTATCAATATTGGTTACAAGCTTATAATATTTTGGCAACAAAAAAACATTTTAATTATCAAGGTATGACAAAATTGGCTACATTAAAAAATTTAATTAATTACGGATTATCTGATAGTTTGAAAGAAGCTTTTCCTGATTTTAATATTTCTTTAATTGATACTATGTGTTACAATTTTAGGGGTATTCCTCATGGAATGTGGGTTGCAGGATTTGTAAGTGGAGATGGATCTTTTTATACTAAGTTGACACAGTATAAAGATACATTTTATGCAGGATGTGTTTTTAAAATAACTCTTCATCTTAAAGATACAGCCTTATTAGAAGGTTTATACGATTATCTTTCAAAATACTTTCCAAATATTTCTTTCAACAAATATAAATCAAGAACAAATAAAGGTATTTTTATTTCAAAACAAACTGTAATTTTAAATATTTCAAATATTCAGGATATAGGTAATATTGTAATTCCTTTTTTTGATTTATATCCAGTCTTAGGAGTAAAGAAAATGGATTATAATGATTTTAAAATTATTTATAATATTATTTTATCAAAAGATCATTTAAGTCCTGAGGGTTTGGCCCAAATCCAAGAAATTCGGAATAATATGAATGATAAACGAACAGTATTTTAACTTTGGGTTTTAACAGATAAATTTTTGTTTGATAAATTCAGTTAGCCATGGATTCAGATTTAGAATTAGGTCAATTTAGATTATTAGATGTTGATAATAAAGTAGTTGTTCCTACTGATACACATATTAGATTAATTGTTACAGGTAAAACATCTTGCCCTTATTTATTTTAAACGGTTTAAATTAAATTCGAATCTCGCTATATGCTGGAAACTTCTAAAGCTAAATCTACTCGACCTCTATCCTCTAAATAGGGCAGTAACAATGATTTAGATAATACAATGAACAATCAGCAGGAAACCAAATCTTTCAAAAGAGAGTAGGATCCTCAGAGACTACACGCGAGATATCCTTTACAGGATAATGATATAGTCCAAGTATTTATTAATAATTTATACAATTATATGTTACTTTGAAGATCTTCTGAGCTCAAAATTTAAGTATTATAATTTTAAATAATACAAGATTTTTATCGTCTCAAGTTTATAAGGATTATAACAGTAATAGTAGAAGTTTAGTTATTTATGGCTCTAATTTAGGGTCAACTTTAGGTATGACTAGGTTTTCAAAAAATTTACGAAATTTAATATACTTACCCTCATGGAATTATTCAATAATAGTGGGCCATTTATTATCAGATGGATGGTTAGAAAAGTATAGTTTAAATTCTAATACTAGATTTAAATTTAAGCAATCTATGGACCGAGATCTTTATGTTCTAACTTCATATTTTTCTCTTTCTCATTATTGCTCTAGGCTACCTTATATAGTAAAATCTAATCGAAAAGGAAAAGATCTTTTTGCTTTAGAATTTAGTACAAGATATTTACCTTGTTTAAATGAATTATATTTATTATTTTATAATGATAAAGTTAAAGTCATTCCTAATATTATTTATGATTTATTAACCCCTGTAGCTTTAGCTCATTGGATTATGGGTGATGGAGCCATTTTAAATAAAGGATTAATTTTATGTACAGATAGCTATACTTTACAGGAAGTCGTTAAATTAGTAAATGTACTAAAAATCAAATATGATCTTAATTGTACTATTCAAGGTATAAAAAATAAAAGACCTAGAATTTATATTTTACCTGAAAGTTTACCTAAGTTAATAAATTTAGTAAAACCTTATTTCTTATCTAGTATGTTATATAAACTTCACTTGTAATTTTAGTAGTAAAGGCTTGGCAGATGTTATCCACTCTTTTGCAGTACCTTCTTTAGGGTTAAAAATTGATGCTGTTCCTGGTAGATTAAATCAAACTTCTATCTTAGCTGAAAGAACTGGTACTTTCTACGGTCAATGTTCTGAAATTTGCGGAGTGTACCACGGTTTCATGCCAATAGCTATTGAAGCAGTATCAATTCAAGATTACTTAGCATGGATAGATGCAGCATAATCTAATTAATATAAATATATAATTTTAATACATATTTTATATGTCTTTAATTATAAAATTTATAGTTATAAAGCAAATATAAAATAATGTGTACCCCCCTATAAAGCTAAATAAAAAAATTTAATTTCTTTAAAATCAAAAATGTGATTTAATCTAAATATAAATTTAAATATTAATTATCTATTAGCTTAAAACTTTATTTATCAATATTATAAAACTTTTATAAAACATTATATTCACTACTAATAAAATCATTAGTAGAAAAGGTGAAACGAATGTATATTACCGAGAATTTAATGGATAAATAAGGTAGTTATTTAAAATAGCTCAGTTATGAAAAGTAATAAATAAATTAACCAACGTTAATTAATAAATCATTCAACATGGAAAACAACCAATTTTTCTTACCAATTAATAATCAATATTCTACCATAGATTTACCAACATTAAAATCAAATAATTATAAAACACCAACTTTAATAAAAAGAAAAAGAATAGATATATCACCAGTATTAGAAATAGCTAAATATAATAATCAATTAATCAAAGATGATAAAAATAAAGAAGAAATAATTTTAAATAGTAAAAAAATAATAAGTAATGAAATAAAACCTATTTCACAAAAAACATCATATTATGATAAAATAGATATGTTAACTTACGTTCCAAAAAAAAAAGAAGATGATGAATTACAAACTGTGATTCAAAATTATTTAAAATCTTTTAGTACTTTAGATATACCTTTAGCTCAAACTCAAAATACTTTATATGAATTTCAATCAAAAACTTTAAATTCAAAAATATTAAATAAAAATGTATCTAAAATATTAGAATATTCATTATTTGAAATGAATAGTGTAATAAGTAGACCTTATTATTTAATAACACCTAATAATATTATTATTAACTTATTTTATTTTGTTCTTAATAAAAAACTTTATAACAAAAACTTTTTAGATTTAAATATCAATAAATTACAAGGTTTAAGTGCTAAATTAAGTAATTATTTTAAAAAACCAGTAAAATTAGAATTAACTCAATTATATTCAGTTAGTCACAATAGTCAAATTTTAATTAATATTTTAGGTAAATTAGGTTTATTTAGAAGAAATTCTTTTTCTAGAATTATAGGAAGATTTTTAAAACATCAATCTCATAAAATGATGTTTAGAAGTAATTTAAATAAATTTAGTAGATTTGCTACTATTTTAACCGGTGTTAATATTAAATTAGGTGGAAGATTAATGAGAGGTAAAATAGTACCTAGAAGAACAGTTAAAAAAATTCAATACGGTAGTTTAGCTAGAAGTAAATCTAATTATGTAACTACAGCTAGATTAACTCAAAAAAACAAAAGAGGTTCTTTCAGTTTTACAGTATCTATCGGACATAAATTTTTTTAATCTCCCCCTTCTTTTGTTTTATACCTAATATACTTATTTTTAATTTATCTAACTCTTTTTAAATTTTTAATATATATTTATTTATTTTTTAAATATTTTTAATATTTAGTTTTTAATTGATTTTAAATAAATCCAATAATAATTAAATTATTTAATTAAAAATAATTCTCAACAATATTTTTTATTATTTATATATTGTTAAATAACAATATATTTATATTTATTAAATGATATGATATTATTATTAATATAATTTAAAAGAGTCCATTAATCATTATTAATGATCGAGGTTAAATCCTTAAAATTTAAAAATAAAAATAAATAAAATGTTTTTAGGTTAAACTTACTTGATATGGCAATATCTTGTTTACGACCAAATTAGAAATATAATACATAATATATATTCGGTCAAATCAAATTTAAAATAAATAAAATATGAAAAATTTCTTAATTGATTTATTAGCCTTTGCAGCACTATTTTCTAGTGTTTTAGTTATTACATCTAAAAATCCTGTAATAGCAGTTATTTTCTTAATTTCAGTATTTGTAAATGCTGCTGGATATTTAATATTATTAGGTATAGGATTTATAGGTATTTCTTATATAATAGTTTACGTAGGTGCCATTGCAGTATTATTTTTATTTGTGATTATGCTTCTTAACATAAAATTAACAGATATCTTAGAAACAAGTCATCAATATACCAAAAATTTACCTTTAGCATTCTCAATAGGTATATTATTTATATATGAAATATATACTATTATTCCATTTTCTATTGATAATGTATCCTTTATCTCTTATTTGTTAAATCTAATTAATATTTTAAATGGATTACTGTTAAACAGTAATTTAAATTTAGATAATGTAGTACATATTGCAATAAATCCAACTATTGCTGATACTACTATTACTAATTTCTCACAAATTGAAGCTATTGGGCAAGGTCTTTATACTTATGGTGGTTCTTGGTTAATTATTATTAGTATTATTTTATTATTGGCTATGGTAGCACCAATCTTTATTACTAAACCTAGAAAAATAAGTAATAAATAAATAACTTAACCCCCTTAAAAGGTCTTAATAATCAAGAGTTTTATAGAAAATTCAACAAGATTGGTGGTAAAAGATACTATCATTCATCTGAAAAAAAGAAATAGTCAAATCTGCATAGCAATCTGTTAGTACAAAACTAAATCCTTGGTTAGTTACAGGATTTACAGATGCAGAAGGTTGCTTTTCAGCTAGACTAAGTAACTATAAAAACACAAAAATTTTTATAGCACCTGTTTTTTTTTTTTTCTTTCCATAAGCATTTAAATGATTTAGAAATACTTTATATTAAAAATTTCTTTGGAGTCGGAAGTGTTATAACTTATAAAACTGGGGCACATTATCAGGTAACTGGACTTTATAATTTACAAATTTTTAATTAAATCATTTAAAAGTATATCCTCTACAAAGTACCAAAAGATATAGTTTATTTATTTTTTCTATTCTTATAGAAATTATGCATAAAAAATAACATTTAACTGATTCTGGGTTTTTAAGAGCAGTTTCTTACATAAATTATTTAAACAAACCTATTAAAAAGGATTTTTTAGATAAAATAATAAAAACTATTGGTCCTATTCCTTTATTAGCTTTACCTCCTGTACCTATTCTAACTAGCATAAGTATTATAAATCCTTATTGGATTGTTGGTTTTATTATGGTTGACGGTGGTTTTACTTTTAGTAAATCAGTAACAATTTCTAAGAAGACTAATGAAACAAGAGTTTATTTTAGTATGCAAATGTTTGTATCTCAGTTAAATATAGATGCTTATTTACTAAGATCTATTTGTGATCACATAGGTACTGGATATATAAAATAGCATTCTAAAAACCTTATTACAAATTTAATAGTATCATATACCAAATCTATTCTACATTTAATCTTACCCTTTTTCAACAAATACCCATTACTGGAACATAATAAATTTCAATTTAATCTTTGGTTAAAGGCAGTTTTTATTATCATTGGTACTCCTAAATATTAAAAAAAAGACAAGAAGAATTAATACTTGCTCTTATTGAATTGACTAATTTACAAAATAGATCAAAAGATAAAAATAAGTTACTTAAATTTCTGGATAAAACGATAATGGGAACAATAATTCTAATAAACCGAATAATGGTGGGAGCAATTAACAACCCAATAATAGAGGTAATGGTAGTAATAATGGAGATGGCAACTATTCACAAAATACTACCAATGAATCAAAAAGTACAAATAAATAACAGCAAATATATTATTAATTCTTTTTCTTTACCTTTAATTTTAGGCTGGTTGGATATAGACCCAACCCAATTTAATACAAATTTCTCTAATTATGCTTATGGTGTATTTTTATTAAGTTTAATCGCTTTACTTTGTTTGATTAATGTCCTATTTTATATTACTATACATTATTTAATTCAAGTAAGAAACTACGAACTAAAGTACCCTAAGTTAAATAAGATAATTAATCTATATAAAAAAGTTAATATACTCTATATATTTATAGAAGCTTTAATCTGCTTTGTGTGTTTAACTCTAATTGTTTTTTTTTCAATTATATGTATTTATACTTTTAATTAACAACAAATAAATTATAGATTAAACTTATTTAAAATTTTTATTTAGTATATTCCCCCCTCCCCCTTAAAGGTATAAACTTAAACCATTTATGAAATTGCTCTCTGGTTCTTTGTTAATATTCTTATTCAGCTTTAGTGTTAATTGAATTAACAAGTTATTTAGCTAGAGCTTTCTCTTTAATACAAAATTAACAGATATTTTAGAAACAGGATCACAATACACTAAAAATTTACCTTTAGCATTATTTATAGGTATATTATTTATATTTCAAATATATACTATAATTCCATTTAGTTTTAATAATGTATCTAATACCATTTAGATTTATTAATTAAATTTAATGGTTTTATTTTAAATTATGATTTAACAATGTCTACTTTACAAGGGGTAAATATTGCATTTAATCCTGTAATAGCTGATACTGCTTTAACTCCTTTCTTACAAATTGAAGCTATTGGACAAGGTCTTTATACTTATGGAGCTTATTGGTTAATTATTATAAGTATTATTTTATTGTTAGCTATGGTAGCACCAATCTTTATTTCAAAAACTAAAAAAACTAATAATATTAAATCATTTAACCCCCTTAAATTTTAAGGGATGAGATCCTTAACCTAATAAAGAGAATCTTATTACCCAACTTAAGGCTTCCCAGTTAAAATCTTAAAGGTATCCATAAAAATAATTTATAAAATAAATAAATAAAAAAAAACTTTATAAAAGAAAGTATAAACTAATCAAATATAATATTATAATTATTACTAAAAAGCTGAAATCAGTGATTTAAAAATAATAACCAAGGTTTTGGTCCCAATAGCTAATAGGAACAATATTGATTCCATTGGCAATCAAGAGCTAATCAGAAAAGAAGATAGGATAAAACAAAAATATTTGTTTTAAATTTACCAATGAATTCTTGGCTATCTTCTACCAATGCTAAAGAGATAGGTACTCTTTATTTAGTTTTCTCAGTTTTTGCTGGTATGATAGGTACTGCATTTTCTGTATTAATTAGATTAGAATTATCAGCACCTGGAGTGCAAGTTTTACAAGGAGACCATCAATTATTTAATGTGATCATTACTGCACATGCCTTTATAATGATCTTCTTTATGGTTAAAATTTATTGGCCTAAATTAATAACATTAATCTATGATTATGTTACACCTCTCATTAATGATGGTTCAAGTTATAATTATTTAGGAGCTAGTAATACTTTACCAAATGGTAATCCCTCTTTACCTTTACCTTCTAAAACTAATTCAGTAGACAATGCTACTCATGGTGCTATAATGGCAGCAGCTATGGCTGGAGCCTATAAATTAGCACAAAAATCACCATCTGTAGCTGGAAAATTAGGAGTAATAGCTGGAGGTATAGGAGCAGGGGCAGTGGCTATAGCAGCCAAAAATATTACTAATAACTTAAGTATAGATATAGGTAAAACAAACCTTATTTCTAATAGTAATTTAATGGATACCTTGAAAGATATGCTTAATTTAACAGGCAACAATGCTTTAGATTTATTAAACATAATACAACATTTTCAAAGGTTACAATTATTTTTTATTTTTTTAATTTCTTATAACTTATTATTTTCTAAACTAAACATAGTTAGATTAGAAAGTTTATTAGCCAAATTCTTCCCAGCAAAAATAGTAGGATGGTATATAAAATCTCTTACTATTTTTCAAAAATCAAGTTTCATTATTCTTATTTGTCTTATTATCTTGCTTTCTATTTGTAATTATTATTCTTATTATTACTTGGGATTTTTTATAGAACACTTAGATGCTATAATAGAATATTATTATAAAAAATAATCACCCCCTTTTTATATAAAGATATTAAGTATTTCAACAAATAGAATCTATAAGTTTGGGTATTTTTTAAAGTTTGTTAGGTTAAGTTGTGAGTCGTAACAACTTAGTTTCCTTAGCAAAAGGAGCAGGTGTCTACCATCCTCAATCCTCAATTCTAATAAGAGGGCTCGGGCAAAGTTTAAGAATTTAATAACACTTATAATAATTAACAAAGTGGATTCTGTACCTAAATTTTATCAAAGTTCAGTTGGTCAAATACTACAACTTTAATAAGAATATTCAAAATCATAATTATAGTTTAAATCATGAAGAGTAGGTATCTCTCTATTTAAATATTTAACTCTAAATAATTATAATCAAATAATATTCATTATAAGATAAGACCTTAAAAGAATCAGTATCTCATTATTTTGTTTGCTTCTAGCAAGAGATAGTTCTTAAAATTTTCGATAAGAGCCCAGTTATTTAATTTCAGAAATGCCACAATTAATTCCTTTTTACTTTTTAAACCAATTATACTTTTCATTTGTAGTATTATTTGTAGTAATTTATATTTTATCTAAATATTTTTTACCTTTATTTACTTTACAACAAGTTATAAGATTATTTATTGTTAAATTAAATAATAAATCTTAATTTTACTTCAAAATATAATAATAACATAAATATATTTTTTTGTTTACTTATAATATTTACCCCCATATATTATATTTATTTATAACAAATATGTTTATTCTCAGTTAAAGATCAAACAATGAATGAAGCTAATAACTCATATTAACATTAAGTTTATAATATTTTATTCCAAGTCACAACCGTCTCTCAATTGTTAGACTTCTTAATTTACATTATAAATAATATTTATTTTATCATCAATGATAGTGTTTATAATGAAACATTAATGTTAGTTTCAACAAATTTAATTAAAACTAGAATAAACAATAAAAAAAGTTTTCACAGTTCTAAGGTTTTAAATGCTAATGTACCTCCATTATCTAATAACCCAGAACAGGACGCTATAGATTTTAAAGAAATGCTAGATCACTCTGAACCAATGACTCAGAATATATAGAAGCTTCTATTACACAATTTTCTGAAGCATTCCCTCAATTGGCTAACAAACCATTAGATAAAAAAAAAGAAATCATTGAAAAAAGTATAAATTAATTGGTAGAAAATGTAAATCAAGATAATGCAGAACTATTTTCCCCACTTCTCCCATTATTTAATAATAAAAATAATTTTAATAAAAGAGAAGATATGCCTAATCCCAACTTACGATATAATGATTTTAGATTTAAAAATACTGTTGATAAAATCTTATCTTAAAATAATATCACAACTCAAACAGGGGAAAAAGTTATAACATTCTCCGATGGTAAAATGATTATAGATGTAAAATCAATTGAAGAATAGTTGAAAAACTAATTATATTCTATAAAGAAAACCCTGATTTAATTACTTATGGAGTACCCGGTTTCGGTGGTTTATTATTGTATAAAGCAGTAGTTAATTTACATGCTAAAACAGCTTTTGTTAATCCTAACACTTTTAAAGATGAATCATTAATATTGGCTTATGTGCAAATGCGGGCTAAACAAGTATTTATATTTAATACTACGGCCGCATCATTAATAGTTATGAGTCTTATGGGCATAGGTTATGCTATTAAAAATAATAGATATAAACCTATAAGTACTATGATTAGTGGAATAAATGATAAGGATAAATCAATCTTTATTTTTACCTTATTATCTAATAAAATAAATAAAAATAGTTATGGTAAATAATTTTTTTTTAATAATATTTATAATAATTATAGTATTATTACCATATAGCTCTATAGTCACTTTATCGTTTTTAAACTTACAAATGTTTACTATGTTAAAAATTATAGGTGTATTATTCACTAATTTATTATTAATATACAATTTACTTACTTTATATTACATGAATAAGTACACTAGAATTGATACCATCCATTTTAAAAAGTATACACCCGCTTTTGTAAAATCTTATTTTATGGAATTACATAGTATGAGTAAACTGAAAGACGTTTATATTATTAAAGAAATGGTTATTAAAAATACTATCCTTTGTTTTTTTTTTTTACTACAAACAGTGGTACTGATCTTGTTATTAGTTCTCGGTTAATAAACCTATAACCCCCTAAAATCATTTGAGCTACTATATCCATAGCAATAACAATATATATTTAATATGGGCCCCTTTAATTACCGGTATAAATTTAGTATAGATTTAAAAACTTTTTATTATTTTATAAGTTAAAGTTAAAATTTTAATATAAAAAAAAGTATCTATTCAAAAAAAAATATTCTTTGATAGAGAGTTCCAAGCTTTATTAAGTGATATACATCAAAATAACTATTTTATTGATATACCCTGTTTATAAAAATAAGATTTATAATCTTATAGTTTCTAAATTAACTCAACCAAAATTTTAAACATACAATTTATATTCCATGAACTTTTTATTTAATACAAATCATTATTTCTTATTAGGGGTTATAGTCGGTGGATTAGTTGTAGGAGGATTTTTTGTAACAGCCATAATTAGATATGATCTTTTAACCCAGTTTTAGAAGAAACATTTAAAACAATTTCAGTTTTTTATATTTAAATTTACGCCGAATTCTTGGACTTAGGGGAGGTTGCAGCTATCTTCTACTTTCGCCAATTTGATAGGTATTCTTTTTTTTTATAATAATTTTCTTTACTTGGATATCAATTTATTGTGATAAAATTATTAATACTGGTGGTATATCAATAATTTTTAGATCTTCTTTATGGTAAATTGGAATTATTGGGAATTGAGAAAATAAAAGCGTAAAATGGAGCCTTAGAGTGAATAAAATTAAATTATAGTTGGAATCATGAAGAGTAGGTATCTCTCTATTTAAATATTTAACTCTAAATAATTATAATAGATCATTATTCATTATAAGATAAGATATTAAAAGAATCAGTATCTCATTATTTTGTTTGCTTCTAGCAAGAGATAGTTCTTAAAATTTTCGATAAGAGCCCAGTTATTTAATTTCAGAAATGCCACAATTAATTCCTGTATAATTTAATCTTATTTGGGGAATAGTTTTCATTGGTAAGTTAAAACGATTGCTAATTGTTCGGGTAAAACCCTTGGAGGTTCGACTCCTCTCTATTCCGATTTACTTGTTTATATTCTAATATTTTAAAAGCAGGACACCATATAGATATAAAATTTAATGGTTAATAAATGATAAAAACAAGGAGTAATGATCTTTTTAAGTATCTTAATTTTAATAGTGGCAATTGCCCTTCCATCCATCAATCAAAATATAAGAAGTATCTTATATGTAAGAATATCTTCTATAATATTTATTTATGCCGGAGCATTAGCATTCAATGCTTTCTATATTCAGTCAATTGGATCAGGTATAGGTATATATAGTGGATTATTCCAAGTCACAACCATCTCTCAATGTTTAGACGTCTTAATTTTATTAATAGGAAGTCTAATATTAATATCATGGCCATCTTTAAATATATCAAAGGTCAAAATAACAGAAAATTTACCATATGCAGGAGAATATTCATTAATTGTATTATTTAGTACATTTGGAGCATCTTTATTAGTATCTTCAGCAGATTTAATTTCAATGTACTTAAGTATAGAATTACAGTCTTTTGGAGTATATATATTAACAACTTTATATAGAGATTCAGAATCAGCAACTTCCGCAGGGTTAAAATATTTCTTATTAGGAAGTTTATCCTCATGTATAATCCTATTAGGAAGTGGATTAGTCTATACTTATACAGGATTAACAAATTTAGAAAGTATATATAATTTAATTAGTGTAAGTGAAAATACAGCCATATTACAAGGTTTAAGTTTAGGAATCGTATTAATAATAGTGGGATATTTATTTAAAGTATCAGCAGCACCATTACATAATTGGGCACCTGCATTGTGTTCTGGGAAAACACATGAGTGGGTAAAACTATCAAACTCCGGGGACACCCTAAAGCTTATGATACCAAGCTATAATCGAAATATTATAAGTGGCCAGAATAATTACCTGGGTATGGTAACAAGTCATAAGATGAGTGAAAATGAAATGGGTTATCGCGGATCTAAGTCAGAAAACAAAGCTGTAAAAGAGCAACGAGTAGACGGTAGTTGGTTTTTAGCTCAAAAAGCTAGAAGCTTAAGGTATACTCTAATGGGCAGAGAAATCTGTTATCAAGTCAAAAACCCTTCTAAACAATTAAATATTAAAAATTTTTCTTTTTCTACTTTACCTAACAACAGTGGAAACAATATTATAAACCCATGGTTTCTCACAGGATTAATAGACGCTGAAGGATGTTTTCAGATTTCAATTAGACAAGATAAAAAATATAAAACTAATTGAAGAATATCCCTTACTTTTCAAATAAAATTACATGTTAAAGATGTCGCCTTATTAAAGAAATTTAAAAATACTTTGGGTGTAGGTACTATTACATTACATACCAAGGATACAGCTAATTTTAATGTATATTCTATTAATGAATTACAAGTAATAATTGATCATTGTGTAAAATACCCATTAATCACACAAAAATATTCTGATTTTTTATTATTCAAACAAGCTTTTTAAATTATTAAAAGGGGGGATCATTTAACTGAAAAAGGTTTATTATAAATAGTAGGTTTAAAAAGCGCACTTAATTTAGGATTATCTTAGAAGTTAAGAGCAGCTTTCCTTAATTTTGTTCCTGTTTCTAGGCCAGCATTTAATTTTAATGGTATACCCGATCCTTTTTGGGTCGCAGGTTTCATTAGTGGTTATGGTTCTTTTTACTTAAGTATTAGATCTAAAATTTCTCCAACTAGCACTACCGGGAACATTTTAAGAAGTGTCTCTTTAATTTTTGGAGTTACTTTACATATCAGAGATAAAGAGGTAATCCAAGCTTTGGCTTCTTACTTTACTTTATTAAATGGTAAAGGTTTTGATAGCTTAACTGTAAAACCTTATACTATTTTTATTACAAAACACTCTGTAAGTCTTTACATAAGAAGATTTTCTGAAATTGTTAATGTAGTTATTCCCTTTTTTGATAAGCATCATATTCTTGGTGTAAAAAGTTTGGCCTTTGCCGATTTCAAAAAAGTAGCTTAAATTGTTCAAAATAAAGGGCATTTAACTAGTTCAGGGTTTTAATCTATTCAAAAAATAAATTCTTCTATTAATCTAAGAAGACCTTGAGGATCAGATATAGAGTAGAATTAAATTATTGGAAGTTTAGTATAAAAATTAAAAAAAAATTAATTGCAAGATAAATTTGATAGCCATGGATGTCTATGATGATAGTCCAACTATAGTAACCATATGGATAACAATTATGCCTAAAATATCAATCTTAATCTTCTTATTAGAAATACAAAGTCAAATAGGTAATAGTTTAATAACAATCTTTTCATTATCATTGAAAACTTTATTGTTAATAAGTTCATTATTGTCTTTATTAATAGGAACAATAGTAGGGTTAGCTCAATCAAGAATAAAAAGACTGTTAGCCTAGGGTATATGAGAAATACGAATGTGGGCTTAACTATCAAACTCCGGGGAAGCCCTAAAACTTATGGTACCAAGCTATAGTCGAAAGGCTATATGTGGATGAAGTAATTACTCATGTACGGTAACAAGCCATAAGATGAGGGAAACTGAAATGGGTTATCGCGGATCTAAATCAGTCAATACGACTGTAAAAGAGCAACGAGTAGACGGTAGTTATTGCAGATATAAATAATCTAGCAATTAAGGTATACTCTAATAGAGACATTTTTTGTTATCTATCTCACAAGTTACCTAACCAAATTAGAAAAAATTACAAATCAAGTTTATATACAAAAATAACTAATGAAAAGAAAAAAAACATAGCTAGATTTTATTGTACTTCTTCCATTTCTGCTTTAATTGATAATTTGCCACCTTTTTTTATAACAGGGTTGACTGACGCTGAAGGTTCCTTCACATGTATTGTCAAAAAAAGTGCTGCCTATAGAGCAGGATGAAGAGTGGAAGTTGTTTTCCAAATAGCCCTTCATAAAAAAGATTTAGAACTTTTAAAACTTATACAAGCTTTTTTTGGAGGGATTGGAGTAATATCAACATCCCCGAATGATATGTGTGCTTTCAAAGTAACTTCCATTAAACAAATTTTAAATCAAATTATACCACATTTTGATAAATATAAATTAATCACCCAAAAACAGGCTGATTATCTCTTATTTAAACAGATCGTAATGTTAATGGAACAAGGAGACCACCTAAAGGTGGAAGGAATTCAAGCAATTATTAATATTAGAGCTTCACTTAATTTAGGATTATCAGAAGTTCAAAAGTTAAATTTTCCTAATACTATTCCTGTTATTAGACCATGTATACCTTTGACAGAAAAACCTCATCCCGAATGGATGGCTGGATTTATTACTGGAGAGGGATGTTTCTTTATTAAGTTAAACAAAGGTAGAAATAAAGTAGGAGTAGGTGTTCAATTAGTTTTCCAAGTCGCCCAACATATCAGAGATGAGTCATTATTAAAAAGTTTTATAGCTTTTTTTAAATGTGGTCATTATGTGAAACCTCTTAATCAAGAATGGGGATATTTTCAGTGTACTAAATTGTCCGATAATTATAACATAATTATTCCATTTTGTAGCCAATACCCTATTAGAGGTGTAAAAGCTAAAGATTTCTCAGATTGGGTAAAAGCAGCAGAACTAATTAATAAAGGAGAACATTTAACTACAGAAGGGTCTTATAAGATTATTAGTATTAAAGCTGGTATGAATACAGGAAGAAAATTCTAATAATTTCTTTGGAAGTCTTATAATCTAGCTAGTGCTCTAAGGTAACATAGAATTAAGTTTCTATTCTTGATATAAGTGAGCATTTCTTTAAAATCTAATTTGTATGGTAATTTTGTTTTTTTTGACAGTACTATTTCACATATAGGTTTCATATTATTAGCTTTAGCTATAAATACAGAACAATCAATAGATTCATTCTTATTTTATATTATCCAATATTCTATTACAAATTTAAACACATTTTTAATATTAATAGCATTAGGTTATGTATTTAAAAATAACAGTCAATCTATTTTAGAATCATTCCAAGATATTAAATATATAACTGAACTTAAAGGTTTATTCTTTAATAATCCATTATTAAGTTTAAGTTTAACTATTTGTTTATTTAGTATGGCAGGTGTACCACCTTTATTAGGTTTCTTTTCAAAACAATTTGTACTATATTCAGCAATGCAAAGTGAATATTACTTTATTGGAATCATAGCCATAATAGTAAGTGTTATAAGTGCTTCTTATTACCTAAAAATTATTAAAGTTTTACATTCTGAATCTAAAGAAATAGTAGAAGTAACAGAAAGTCAATCTACTTTAAGTTCACTTCATAGTTTCATGATATCAACTTTAACTTTATTTATTTTATTATTTATTTTAAAACCTTCAATATTATTAAATAGTACACAATTACTAGCTTTATCTTTATTTTATTGTTAGTATGAATAATATTTTAATGTTATTTATTTTTGTTCCTATTTTAGCTGGAATTTTATTATTACTTAATTTTTTATTAGCACCTAAAAATGCTTATGAATCTAAAGTATCGGCTTATGAATGTGGTTTCTCACCTATTTATGGTCAAACTAGAAATGTTTTCCACATTAATTTTTTTTTAGTTGCTTTATTATTTTTAATCTTTGATTTAGAAGTATTATTACTTTATCCTTTAGCAGTTACATTGTACCAAGTAAGCATTTTCGGTTTCTCTGTAGTATTTGTATTCTTCATTGTTTTAACTATTGGTTTTGTACTTGAAATAGGTTCAGGTTCAATCTCTATTAGTAATAAAGAAGTCAAAAATTCAAATTACCCCCTACCTAATTATAATACTTACAAAAATAAAAGAGTACTTACGATCAAATAACAAAAGTCTACTTTCAGTACTTCAGCTGTATATTCTACCCAACACTCTTAAAATTTAAAGGATATAACAACAAATTCTTATTGGGAGACAATTCATGAAAAAGATTTAGGACAAGAAACAAACAATCCTCATATAATAGCTAGAAGACATATAACTAAAGGAGATCTCACAGATGCTACAATATTAACTTGGTTCAATCTCAATTTGTACACACAATAAATCAAGAAGAACTAGATAAACTAAGTTCTATCAAACCAGTATCAATTTTATTTTATGATCTAGGAGTTCAAACTAAAAATCACGAACAAGTAATAAGTAGTAATGCATATAATGCTAAAGTTAGAATAAAACTAAATGGTTACATTGGAGGAACTAATACAAGCATAGCAGGAGTTTATATTTGGACAAATCTTAAAACGGGAGAACAAAATGTTGGAAGTTCTATCGATTTATATATAAGATTAAGATCGTATTTTAAACCTTCTATACTAAATTAAGGAAATAGACTTATTAATAAAAGTATGAAAACATTTGGAATGGATAATTTCAAATTAGATATTTATTTAATAGACACCACAGGCATGGAATACTCTCAAATTAGAGCTGTAACCCTTTGCTTATAACAATATTACATATTTAATTTAAACTCTTCCCTTAATTCGATAAAAGTTGCAGGATCCAATCCTATAGTAGAATTTACTAAAGAACACATTGCAAGTACTAGGAAAGCAAATAGTAAACCAGTTTTTATAAAGACAAAACTCTGCTTTATGAAGCAACTTCTGCTACAGAACTCATCAAATATACTAATATAAGCCATAGTACAGTAACTAATTCTCTTAAAAACCCTCAAAAAAGTATTTTAAGTTTTAAATATTTCACATAAAAGCCCAACACCTGATATAAAAATCAAAAAAGTAGATGCTCAAACTTTAAAATAAATTATTAATAAATATAGTACCGTAGGTAAAAGAACTTAATTGAAGGTAAGTTTAACTCTTATTGATCATGCAAGTAATAATACCTACACTTTTCTAACAGTTCTATTTTTAATTGAAAAGGGGGTTAATATTTCTAATAAAACAATCTTAGAGTACAGAGATACTGGAAAAATATATAAAGATTGGTCTTTCTACACTAATAATAACGATTCAAAACAGGTTTAGTATCTTGCGTAGCTGTATAATTTATAAAACTATTATTTTTTAAAATAAGGTATAATGATTTAATATTACTATTATTACCTATAGCTGTTACTTTATACCAAGTAAGTATATTTGGATTTTCAATAGTATTAATATTCTTTATTGTATTAACTATAGGATTTCTTTTAGAAATTGGATAAGGTTCTATTAAACTGGTACCTAATTATAGTTAAAATTTATCTAAAGATAAAAATTTATAATTTTTTAATCCCTCCTTTTTACTAAAGCATAAAATTAATTTTTCTTCTCATTTTAAATTATTAGATTTATAAATTTAATCAATTAAATTATTTTTATACAGCATCCTAATATCTCCTTAAATTTTATTAAAACATAAAAGTTCTTTAAATTCAACTATATTAGGATAACCTTAATTATACCTAACAAGTTTTACTATTTCATAAGTTTTATTAAAATATACTTGTTTATCAATATATGGTATGAAGTTAGGTTTATGACTAATACCATTACTTAAATAAATATTTTTATTTTTATGGTTTACAATAATACTTTTACGTATAATCATACTAATAGCATAATCTAGTTTATTTACATCTAAAAGACCTATTTTTTTTAACAATATGGTACATAATTTATGTTTGTTCCAAAATGATCGTGTTTTATAATAATATTCAATTTTATCAATGATATAATCAGTATATTTTACTTGATAATAAGTTTTTATTTTTAAGGTATACAACCTGATATTTTATTAAAAATTTATTTTAATAGGAGTAGTAAATTTTTACTTATGATTAAAATTTTCTTTTATAACATAAATTATATTTTTAATTAAAAGAGTCATAAATGAACGAGTATAGTTAAGTTGGTATAACTTCTACCTTCCAAGTAGTTATCATCAGTTCGAATCTGATTACTCGTATATATATTATAACCCAATCTTATCTATAAGTAATTATAAATAAAATTTTTATTAAATTCTTGTTAATATTAAAAACATTTTATTTTAATTAAATAAATAATAAACAAGAGCGAGGTGACTCGAACACCTACCGATGATTTTGGAGATCGTCATACTAACCAATTGATACTACGCTCTTTAAAATAAAGATAATTATATTAATAAATATAAAGGATATAATATTCTTTTATAACTTAAAAATAAGGGCCCTTAGCTTAATAGGTAGAGTACCTAATTGTCGATTAGGGTGGTCCCAGTTCGAATCTGGAAGGGCTCGTGAAATTTACGCACTAAAAGAGTATGTATATTTTAAATATCATACCTTAGACACTATCAAAGAAAAATATATTATTAAATATGTTAGCCGCAGCAAAATACATTGGTGCAGGATTAGCCTGCTCTGGATTAATTGGAGCTGGAGCTGGAATTGGATTAATTTTCTCAGCTTTAATTGCTTCAACAGCTAGAAACCCTCAAATCAGAGGACAATTATTTGGGTACGCAATCTTAGGATTCGCTTTAGCAGAAGCAACAGGATTATTCTCATTAATGATTGCATTCTTATTATTATACTCATAATAAAAAAAATTTTTAGAGATATAACAAAATAAGTTATATTTCCCCTTAAAATAAAAATTTTAAATAATAAAAATGGTATAATTAAAATTTTATTTAACAAAGGAAATTAAAAGAGAGTTATGTTTACAGTTGGTCCCTGTAGTAAATTTGCAAAATTTATAGTAAGGTTCGATTCCTTCTTAACTCTAGTATAAAATAAATTCTCTTAGTTTAATGGCAGAACATCATTCTTCTAAAATGTCAATTTTGGTTCGATTCCAAAAGAGAATGAAGATAAATGACTCAAAAAAAACTAAATTGTTACAGTGTAAAAAAAAATTAAAAAAAAAAAATAAAACTCAATTAAAATTAAATAATTAAGAATAATAATAATAAATAATAAACTAATAACTTTGATAAGTAAGAGCCAACAAGAATATAATTAAATATTTTTACTGGACATATTCGTATCATTTTAAATTAAAAATATTCTTCTAAAAAAAAGTAATATTCTAAAATGATCATTTAAAATAAATAAAAAAAAAAAATAAAAAAAAACTATGATTCAATACGATTTATTATTACAAATAGCTAATATAATCATCAATTTAATAGATGTTTTATTAGTTTTATTACCTATATTACTTGCAGTAGCTTTTATGACTATCATAGAAAGAAAACAATTAGCTGCACATCAAAGAAGAGTAGGACCTGTTAAGTGTTTTGGGAAAACACTATTATGGGTAAAACTATCAAACTCCGGGGACACCCTAAAGCTTATGATACCAAGCTATCTTCGAAAGGCTATAAGTGGCCAGAATAATTACCTGGGTATGGTAACAAGTCATAAGATGAATGAAAATGAAATGGGCTATCGCGGATCTAAGTCAGAATTTGTTTCGCACACAGATTCTGTAAAAGAGCAACGAGTAGACGGTAGTTGGAGCAAAAAACCATTGCTCTTAAGGTATACTCTAATGGGTTTCGAAAGAAATTATCAAGTCAAAATCCTTTCTAAACAATTAAATAAACAAAATTATTCTACTTTAAGTCAAACCGGTTTCAATAATAAACTAAACCCATGGTTTGTAACAGGTTTTACAGATGCTGAAGGGTGTTTCATAATCTTAATTTTAAAGGACCCCAAAAATAAAACTAATTGAACAGTTAAAACAAGATTTTCAATTGGTCTTCATAAAAAAGACACACTAATATTAGAATTAATTAAATCTCATTTTGGAGGTATAGGAACCATATCTCCCCAAAATAAAGAAAGTGTTCAATATAGAGTAGGTTCTTTAAAGGATTTAAATGATAAAATAATACCTCATTTTGATAAGTATCCTTTAATTTCTAACAAAAAAGCGGACTTTATTTTATTTAAAAAAATAATAAACTTAATTAATCATAAAGAACATTTGACATTAGAAGGTTTACAAAAAATACTGGCAATTAAAGGGTCTTTAAATTTAGGCTTATCTGATGAAATAAAAATAAATTTTCCTAATATTAGAACTATAGAAAGACCTTTAGTCGCGCTACCAAAAATAATTGACCCTAATTGGATCTCAGGATTTACTAGCGGAGATGGATGTTTTCATGTTAGATTTAAAAAATCAACAAAATCTAAGTTAGGTGTTCAAGTATCCTTATTATTTAAAATTACTCAACAGGAAAGAGATAAAGAGTTAATGAAAAGTTTTATAGATTACTTTAATTGTGGCTCTATAAGCAAAAATTCTACTTGGATAGACTACACTGTTGTTAAACAAGAAGATCTGGACCTTAAAGTAATTCCCTTTTTTGATAAATATAAAATAGTTGGTGTAAAACTTCAAGATTACATAGATTTCAAAAAAGTAGCAGAGTTAATTAGAACTAAAGATCACTTAACTACATCAGGACTAAAAAAAATTAAGGAAATTAAAGAAGGTATGAATAAAGGAAGATAATTAGATATTTATTTGTAAGATAAATTTGACAACCATGAATACAGTAGGTTATAAAAAAATAAATAAGAATAAAGATTATTTTCTGCCTAGGTCTAGTAAGATATTAAAAAGATCATATCATAATTTTTCTGATTGCTATAAAAATATTATTAAAGATTTATATCAAAATAGGGTAGCACCTGTTAAATTATTTAATTCAAAGGTTCTTGACACTTGTTATAATTTAACTTCTATTGAAGAAATAAATTTATTTTTTAAAAATTTTAAAGATAAAGGAGGAATTTATTTATTTCAATATAAAGGAGATCCAAATATTTATTATATAGGAAGAACTAAAAACTTTAATTCTAGATTTAATGTTCATTTAAAAACTAAACTTAAAGATAAGTTCCACTTATTTGCTAATTTAGTAGGTTGGGATCAATTTAATTTTTCTATAGTTGAAATTTGTGATATTAATAATCAACAAGAAAGAGAAAATTTTTACTTACAAAATTATTTACCTCTATTAAATACTGTGTTTAAGAGTAATTTTAGTGAATCTCAAATATATGAAACTTTATATAGTAAATTAAAGGCTAAACAAGGTAACTTAGAATTTAAAAATAAACATGAAGGTATTCCAATATTTGTATATAATTGTAATAATCTAATAAGTACAAATTTTCTTAAGTACAATAGTATTAATACTCTGAGTAAAGATATTAATGTTGCTAGAGATACCATCAAAAAATATCTAAATACTCATGTGTCTTATAACAATTGCTTATTTTATACTTATGTTATAAATGATTTTAATTTAATTATTGGTTTAATAAGTGAAGCTAAAAAAGAATTAGTTTTAAACCCAAATAAACCTGCAAAAGTATGAGTTTATAATGTAAAGGGTGAACATTTTCAATTTGAGTCCAAAGAAGCTGCAGCTAGATTTTTAAATGTTACAAGCTTAATTATAAGAAACCACATAGATAAGTGGATAATAGGAGGAATTAACGGTTTTTATTTATTTAGTAAAGAATTAAATTTTATTGAAAAAGAAAAACTTATTAAAGTGTCTAGTTTAAGAAAATTTAGAAATGTTGAGGTATGGGTATATGATGCTAATAATTTAGAGTTAATTATTGGAATCTTTAAAAGTATGCAGAAAGCTGCAGACCATTTTAAAGTAGATTATAGAACTATTTTAAGACATTTAGATACCAATAAAGCTACTATCAAAAATAATAAAATAGTTTTATTATTTTCTAAAAAATTAACATTAGAAGAGATTAAAAACATTAAAGTAAAAAGTATCGAGAATGAAACCATCAAATTATGGGTCTATAAAGAAATTAATTCTAAATTTATTTTGATAAATAATAATCAACCTACCTTTAATTCTAAATATATAGCGTCTAAAGAATTAAAAATTGATAACAAAACTATATCTAAGTATTTAGATACCAATAAATCTTACAAAGATCTATTTTTTTACAGTCAAAAACTTTAAATACAGTGCTGGCATAATAATCTTTATTTTATCCGGAAATTGTGAGAAAATTTTCCTAAAGTAGCCTAAAGGGGAAGTGAACCTTCCTCTATAAATCGTCAAATTGCGGGAAACCCTTAAAGCTATTTCAACTAAGTAATTATAGTAATATAATTATGGCTCAGGTAATGACTCGAGGTATAGTAAAATCGAAATAGATGCACGAAAGGAAATAGGAAATCCGCAGCCAAGTACAAAAATATTTTTAATTACCTTATTAATTATTTAAATAACCCCCTATAATAAATAGGCAAGAAGACAAAAATTTAATCAATTAAAATTTTCCCTGGTTAAGTAATTTAATAAGTTTTTGTATGCAGTTCATCGACTAAACGGCGGTTGGTAATATTTTTATTGCTTAAGATATAGTCAGACCCTATTCGAAAGAATATATAAAATATTATATTTCTATAATATAACTGGATAGTTATCTAATGACTATTTAGGGGAACATCTTCTAACTCAGCCTGTATTACTCACCCTTGAAAAAAGCTTTTACCTTAAAAGCACAAAACAAGGTAAAGTAAATGGCAAAAGGAAGATTATTTGTACTATGGAATACTTCAACCATTTGCCGATGCTTTAAAATTAGTAGTGAAAGAAACAATTATACCATCACAATCAAATAAAATATTATTTTATTTAGCTCCTGTCTCTACATTAATCTTTAGTTTATTAGGTTGGGGTATTATACCATTTGGTGAAGGTTTAACATTATTTGATTTTCCTTTAGGTATATTATATACTTTAGCTTTATCATCTTTAGGTGTATACGGAGTATTATTTGCAGGTTGGTCTGCTAATTCTAAATATGCATTTTTAGGAAGTTTAAGATCTACAGCTGCAATGATAAGTTATGAATTAATATTAAGTTCCGCGATATTAATAATAATTTTATTAACAGGATCATTTAATTTCACTACAATAATAGAAAGTCAACAATCCGTATGGTTTATAATACCATTATTACCTATTTTTATAATATATTTTATTTCTATATTAGCTGAAACAAGTAGAACACCATTTGATTTACAAGAGGCTAAGTTAACCAGCTAACTAATAACTCGGCCTCTATAAACTTTGCTGTATGCTGGAAACCCCTAAAGGCTTAAATACCTTAATGGTAACAATTTTAAGTATGTAACAATGGGCAATCAGCAGGAAACCAAATCTTTATATTTATAAAGAGAGTAGGATCCTCAGAGACTACACGCTTAGATTTCATTTAATTATAAATATAAATTAATTGAGATAAGATATAGTCCAATCTTTATTTAAAGATAAAGTAGTTTAATAAGTTAAAATACTTTTAAAAAGTACCTGGCCTAGTGTTGTACTGATAAAAGTGTTGATTACTAATTTTTTTTTTAAGGAGTTCAAACAAAAATTAATTATTTTTTGTATGTTATTTTTTAGTTTAACCTTTTTTTTATTTTATGTGCCATTCAACATTGACTTTAATGATTTGACCTTATCTCATTTTTCTGCTCTTGCACCTATAAAAATTTATAAAGACCTTACAAATCCAGATAGTTTTAAAGAAGACCTTTACAAAGTTGGAGGTGTTTATGGTTTTGTAAACTTCATAGATGGAAAACAATACATTGGTTCTAGTAAAAATTTATATGAAAGACTAACTGATCACTTAAGAGGAGTTAGTTCTAATATTAGATTGCAGAGAAGTATAAAAAAATGGGGTTTGAGTAATTTTACTTTTGGCATTTATTATATTCATAATAACCCTGCTGTTATTTTAACTGACGTTGAAACAGAAGTAATTCAGAGTTTTCTTTTTAAAAATTTATACAATTTTAAAAAATAAGCTAAGTCCATGTTAGGTTATAAACATACGGTTAAGGCCATAACCAAAATGAAACAAAGATTGGGTGATAAAATCAATCATCCGATGTTCGGTAAAAAACATACTTTAAAAACTATTAATTCAATGAAAAAATTTGGTTCGTTAAATCCTATGTTTAAAAAAACACAGAGCACTGAATCAAAATTCAAAATATCTTTAGCTTTAAGTAAAACACCTTTAGGTTTATATGATAAAGATAATAATTTGATTAAAACATTTATTAATCAAGTAGAATTAGCTGCCGAATTCGGTGTGTTTAAAACTACTATCTCTAGATATGTCAAATCAGGTAAATTATTTCAAAAAAGATATTATATAAAAAAATTAGAAAAAGAATAATTATAAAAATCATTTAAGATTTTTTAAAAAACTAATAAGTAATTAATAACTTTTTAAAACTTCAAATTACAATAGAATTCAAAATTTTGTTTGTTATTCTAAAAATAGCTATTCTAAATTACTTTACTTACTCAACTCAACTCAACTCAAATTTAAATTTAATTTATTTTATGGAAAGTGAATTAGTAGCTGGTTTCTTCACTGAACACAGTTCAATTATTTTTGTATTCTTCTTTTTAGCTGAATATACTTCAATAGTATTATTTAGTTGTATAACAGCTATATTATTTTTAGGTGGTTATAATATGCCTAATTTAATAGTAAATGATACTTTCTTTAACATACAAAGTATTATTTTAGGTTTAAAAACATGTATATTCTGTTTTATGTTTGTATGGTTCAGAGCAACATTACCTAGACTAAGATATGATCAACTTATTGAATTCTGTTGGTTAAATCTTTTACCGGTAGTAGTAGCTTTTATTATACTTGTACCAAGTATATTAGTTGCTTTCGATATAGCTCCTTACTAGGATTAATATTAAAGCCCCCCTTTTTATCATTTAAAAGAGAGTAGTTTCATAAAATACAAATAAATTAATAAACATTTTAATTAAAGCCTATAATTTAAAGGTAGAATAATTTCTTGATAAGGAATCTGTAGAAGTTCGATTCTTCTTGGGCTTAATAAAAATATATTTTATATGAATATAAATTATTAATTTATTACAGTGTAAAAAAAAATTATTAGTAAAAGTTTAAAAATAAAAAATCTAATTAATTAAAATGATAAAATAACAAAAAAAAATAAGGGTGTCTAAGTATAATAATAAAACATATACTTAGAATAATATAAATTAAAGATGTTTAGATGTAAAATCTATTCATTAAAACATCCTTTAATATATTAATACAATAATGTATATACTTATAATATATTTTTAAATTATTATATAAATATATCTTTTCAATTTTAGTTTAAAATTTAAGTGAGAAATTTAAAATCGCAAATATTACTTAGACTTGTAAATTCATATTTAGTAGATTCACCTGAACCTGCTAATATATCATATTTGTGGAATTTTGGGTCTTTATTAGGATTATGTTTAATTTTACAAATATTAACAGGAATTTTCTTAGCAATGCATTATCAACCACACGTAGATTTTGCTTTTAATTCAGTTGAACATGAAACCTCTCAATTGTGTTCTTAAAACTTCGCTATATGCTGGGACCTCCTAAAGCTTTAAGTACTCAAAAATAGTAACAATCTTAAAGATACTACAATGGACAATCAGCAGGAAACCAAATCTTTCAAGAGAGTAGGATCCTCAGAGACTATACGCGAAGATCTCAGTTAAATATTAAACTAATAGCCAACCGGTCTTGGGATATGATATAGTCCGATCAATCATGAAAGTGATTGCTAACATGTTGAATATAATAAGTATTTTTACCTTTAATTATAGATTATTTAATAGAAGAGAACCTTCTCCAATGAATAGTTCACAATTTTCTAGATGGCTAGCCGGTTTTATTGATGGAGAAGGGAACTTCCAAGTATTTTTAGACAGACATTATTTAAGGGTAATGTTTAGAATTAGACTTCATAAAGATGATATCAATGTATTACAAAAAATACAAGAATTTTTAGGTGTAGGAAGAGTAGTACTAGATGGTAATAGTTGTGTATTTATAATTAGTAATATTAAAGACTTAATAAACGTTCTTTTTCCATTACTAGACACATATAATTTATATACAACTAAATGGTTAGACTACATTGATTTTAAAAAGGTAGTATTATTTCTTTCCGAATCAAACACTACAAGAGTTTCTTTATCGCAATTAGAATGAGCAAAAAATATAATTAATAGTATGAACTTAGGTAGAATTGAGTTTAATTACAGCTTAATTCCTGTTCTAAGAGGGGTAGATCCTTTTTGGTTACTAGGATTTATTGAAGCAGAGGGTACATTTGGCTTTAAAAATTTAAGTCCTTTTTTTCAAATAGGACAACATGTAAGAAGTTTATTTGTACTGGAAGCTATTGCATGCTATTTAAATTCAATTCCTAAAGGGTTTCATTTTAGTCTAAAATCAGGAGCTCCTACAGTAAATTTTAGTTTAAATAAGAAAACTTCAGTATCAGTAATTTCTATAGTAAATATTGATACATTATACGATTATTTATTGTTCTTCTTATTAGATAAGTCATTTCAAACTAGAAAAGGGATAGATTTCCATTTCTGGTGTATCGTACTTCACTTACATAAACTAGGTTACTTTTATTTACAAGAAGGTAGAAACTTAGCTTATAAAATTTCTCAGTATGTAAATTCTAATAGATATAGTACAAATCCTAATCCCGGTCAAACCCCTAGTTTAGCTGAAATTAACAAAGTATTAAATCTAAATCTTCCTGTGACACTTACATCTAGTATGTTGCATGTGGATTTAGCAAAGGCTTTTGCTTCTAAAGTTAAACCAAGCGCTATTTGGGTATACGATAATGGAGTACTATTAAGGGAAAGTCCTTTTTCTTCCTTTGCTTCAGCTATGGAAGCTATTGGTTATTCAAAAACTAGTGTAGCTGGAAGAAGAAGTATTGATACAGGTAAAATTATCGGTGGAAGATATACTTTTTATTCAAAACCACTATAATAATAATTTTATAATGGTTAAACATAATTTAGCCAAAACCCCCTTAATATAAAGTTATTAAAGTGGTCATGTTTATAACATAAATGATTATGAGAGACGTAAATAATGGTTGGGCAATAAGATATACACATGCAAATGTAGCATCATTCTTCTTTATATTTGTATATGCCCACATAGCAAAAGGGTTATATTATGGTTCTTATAAATCACCAAGAGTATTATTATGGACAATTGGTGTAATTATTTTAATAGTGATGATAGGTACAGCATTCTTGGGTTATGAATATAGCCCAAAATGGTTTAATATAAGTATTTTTCATGTAATTTTTTACATAATTGTATATTATACCATACTCTTTTTACCATTAAAAAAAAGTAAGGTATTAATATATCCAGTAGGGAATACAATGAAAAATATAAAGTATAATAAATTAAGAAATAAGTCAATATATCTTATAAATAGTCTTAAAAAAAGAGGATATAGTACAATTTCTCATTTAAATAAAAATGTTCAAATTTCTTGTTCTGAAAGATTGAATACAATCATGAAAGAATTAGAGTTAAACCCTGTATTTATGTATGAAAATTTAGATAAAGAAAATTTAAAAACACAAATATTAAATGAGACTAAAGGTTTAAGTGGAATATATATGATAGTTAATAAAATAACTAAAGATTATTATATAGGTTCTGCTTCAACTAACAGATTTTATGCTAGATTTAGTAATCATGTTATTTATTTTAGAGGTAGCAAAATAGTGAAATCAGCAGTAAAAAAATATGAATTAAAAAATTTTGCTTTTATCATATTAGAATTATATCCTAATGTTGTTACTAAAGAAAATAACAAAGAATTATTAGATTTAGAAGATAAATATTTAAAATTGTTATTGCCTAATTATAATATTTTAACTGAGGCAGGTTCTAGTTTTGGTTATAAACACACGGAAGTTGATAGAATCAAAATGAAAGATGTTTATAGCGATGCAAGAAGGGAACTAATAGGAAGTTTAAATAGAGGAAAAAAACTTTCTCCAGAAACAATAGAAAAAATAAGAGAAAAGGCTTTAAATAGACCACCTATGTCCAATGAGACTAAGAAAAAATGCATTAGTCATACAAGACCTGTAGTTTTATATAATCTTAATGGAACTGTTTACGGTAAATATTTTACTATTTTAGAAGCTGCTAAATCTATAAACTGTGGCGAAAAAACTATAAGAAGGGCATTAAAAACAGAAAAAAGATTAGTTAAAAGACAATGAATAGTAGAAGATTTAGTCAAGTAAATAGAAATTAAATATGGTAACTAGTTATTTCTTGAATAAAATTTAATTATACTTTATATATTTTTTTATGTTAAATCATAGTCCCGCGAGTAACAATCTTTTTGCAATCTTTATAGAAAAAAAAAGATTAAAGTGGTATATCCCGACAGGGATATAAAATAGTCTTTAATGAAAGATTATTTGGCGATGTTAGTGAAAACGATCAAAAAAGTTAAACTTTAAGATCGTCGGTTATATAAATGATCGCGACAGACTGGGTCACTAATGGGTGGCTGAAATGCTGCTTAATGTACAGTCGAAACTTTTGGTTAAATAAATTAACTTAATTTAACTAATAGAATATACAAATTTAAAGTTATTCTAGCTTATTATGTCATTTCATTAATAAGTAAGTTTGTATGTTTTACCATATGGTCAAATGTCATTATGGGGTTT
Organism: Ganoderma sp. BRIUMSc; assembly: GCA_008694245.1. Taxonomy (NCBI): domain Eukaryota; kingdom Fungi; phylum Basidiomycota; class Agaricomycetes; order Polyporales; family Polyporaceae; genus Ganoderma; species Ganoderma sp. BRIUMSc. Next base: position 61,639 of record VJXU01000038.1, read on the forward strand.
CCTTATTAAGCCCCAAATATATAATATTTATTTATTTTTATTTTCTTTAGTACTAATAGTTCCTCTTGATTTTGATATTACTTCAAAAGTAAGTAGACTTAAAGGTATTTTAAGAATTGGTCCGCATAATAAAGATGTATTATCTATAATATTTGGATCTCTTCTTGGAGATGCTTACGCTGAAAAAAGAGCAGGAGGACTAGGGACAAGAATCATTTTTTATCAAGAAGCTGTTCATGTTGGATATCTTTATTCTTTACACAAACTTTTTTCTAATTTAGGTTATTGTAATCCTAAAATACCTGTTGTTACAAGTAGATTAGGTCCCAAAGGTAAATTAAGACAAATAGTCAGATTTAGAACTTGAACTTACACAAGTTTTAATTGGATACATGAATTATGGTACAAAAATAACATTAAACAAGTCCCAGCAAATATAGCTGAATATTTAACTCCATTAGCTTTATCAATTTGGATCATGGATGATGGATGTAAATTAGGAAAAGGGTTAAAATTTTCTACTAATTCTTTTTCCTATAATGAATGTTTAATTCTAGTAAAAGCTTTAAATGATAACTTTAACCTTAAAGCTTCAGTTCAATCAGCGGGAAGTAAAGATCAATACGTTATCTATATTTGGAAAGAATCAATGAATGATCTTAGAAATATAGTTTCTCCGTATATAATACCTGAAATGAAATATAAAATAAATTAAAAATATAAAATATTATATATAGTTATATGGTCTTATATAAAGCAATTTTTACTAAAAATTTATAGATTTAGCCATATGGCAATACTGATGAAAACAGGTCAAAATTGTTTGTTTAGCATTAAGACCGTCGGTAGAGTAAACTATCGCTACAGACTGCTTCATCGGTGGGTGTCTGAAATGATGCTTAATGTACAGTCGGGATCTTTTTTAAATTAAAAAATTATAGTTAGCGCTATAACTTATTAAATAAAACACAAGGCTTTATACTGTATTAAATTACAATTATTTTTAATTAAAATAAGTATATTGTACATGGTTTGCTTGTTTTAAACATTTAAGCTTAATACAAAGCTAGAATAAGCAAATTAAAGATTTGGCAACAGTAATTACAAATTTATTAAGTGCTATTCCAGTATTTGGACAAGATTTAGTAGAACTAATCTGGGGAGGTTTCAGTGTAAGTAATGCTACTTTAAATAGATTCTTTTCATTACATTACTTATTACCTTTCTTATTAGCTGCTTTAGTAGTAGCGCATTTAATTGCTCAAGTGTAGGGCCTTTTTATTAGATATAAAATAATTAGAATCAAGCTATATGCTGGGACCTCCTAAAGGCTTAAATACCTTAATGGTAACAAATTTAAGTATATAACAATGGACAATCAGCAGGAAACCAAACTATAAATTAAAATTTTTTAGGAGTAGGATCCTCAGAGACTACACGCTTGACACCTAATTTAAATCAGGTGAAGATATAGTCCAAACTATACTGAAAGGTATAGAAATTATTGAATAAACCTATATTAAATATGACTAAATTATTTCATATAAGTTATCTCTGTGAATAGAATGAGTAAAGGTGAAAGACCTCAATTCAAATTAGAATCCTATTAAAATCAAGTATTAATAGGAAACATTCTTGTAGATGTTCATATGAGAAGATTTTCTGAGAAAGCTAATGTTATAATTATTTTTAGACAGGGTTCTATAAATGCTTAATATTTATTACATAAATATTGTTTATACCAAGCATTTGTGTTAATTCCTTCTTCAGGTTCAATAGTAACTAAAAAACAGGGAAAGTGAGATATGATCTAAGTTTTTCTACTTTATCTTTTCCTTGTTTTAATTAATTATATTAAATTTTCTATTTTGAAAAAAAAATAATTCGGATTAACATAACAGACCTTTTAACGCCGGTAATTTTAGTTTCCTGGATGGGGGTTTTAACGGTTCTGGGTTAAAATTAGATACTAATTATTTTTCTTTAGAAGAATCAAATTTATTGATTAAAGTGTAAAATAAAAATTTTTACTATAAAAGCTACAATTAATCTTTATCAAAAGAAAATAGTATTGCTTATATATATTAAAAATCAAATGTCTTTGATTAAAAATTTAGTAATAACTTATACGCTACAAAGATACATTATATAAGTTAAATATAGATTAGCAATAAAACTTGCTACACACACATGGTTCAAATAATCCTAATGGAATTTCAGGAAGTGGAGATAGATATGCATTCCATCCATACTTTGTCTTTAAAGATTTAGTGACAATATTTTTATTCTTCTTAGTATTAAGTATTATGGTATTTTATTACCCTAATTTCTTAGGACATAGTGATAATTATATTCCTGCTAATCCAATGCAAACACCCGCATCTATTGTACCTGAATGGTATCTTTTACCATTTTATGCTATTTTAAGATCAATACCTAATAAATTATTAGGGGTATTAGCTATGTTTGGAGCATTATTAATATTTTTAATTTTACCTTACTCTGATTTATCTCAAATAAGAGGTTCTTCATTTAGACCTTTAATGAAATTTGCATTTTGGTTATTTGTAACTGATTTTATTATCTTAATGTGGATCGGGTCTCAACACCCTGAAACACCTTACGTTGAAATCGGACAAGTGGCTACTGCTTTTTATTTCTTATGGTTCATTTTCATAATACCGGTAGTGGGTGTATTGGAAAATACTCTATTCGATTTAGCAACTATTTCTAACAATCAAAATAACTCCCCCCTACCTACAAGTAATAACTTTAACAAAATTTAAAACTTTAGTTAAACCAAGTCTAATTAATTTAAGCTACTGTATTTATAATAATCACCATAATAAAAAAAAATAATTTATTCTTTATAAATAGACTTTACTATAAAAGAATAGATAATACCATCATATTTAAATATTTTTAGAATTATGTTTACAGTTGGTCCCTGTAGTAAATTTAATTTATAGTAAGGTTCGATTCCTTCTTAATTCTAGACAAAAATAAAATTTTTCTTAGTTTAATGGTAGAACATCATTCTTCTAAAATGTCAATTTTGGTTCGATTCCAAAAGAGAATGAAGATCAAATGACTCAAAATAAACTAAATTGATCAGTGTAAAAAAAAAATAAAAAAAAAAACAAATAAAAAATAAAATAAAAACAAAAAAAAATAAAATAAAAACAAAAAAAAAATAAATAAACATCTTTGTTTTTTTAAAAAGAAGATGTAGTAAAAAAGTGTTAGGGTCAGCTATAGAAAACTGCCCTCAGAACCGTACGTGATAGTTACCGTAAGGCTCACCAGGGTTACACATTCATACAAGGGTACTAATCCAAGTATGAGTCATAAGAGATACAATAGTATCTTGATAATAAAGTTAACCTTTATTGTTTCATTAATAATCATAACTACATAAAGGTATTTGTTTTCTCCGGATGACTCCTAGAAGTTTAGCAATTGCGAGCGTTTCCTTACTTAAATATTTTACTTTCAGTACCTTTCACAGAACGCACATGATATTGATGTTAAAATAGAAATCGTTCCACATAAAACCAAAAAATAAGGTAAACCCTTAAAATAAAATTAATTTTGTTACAGTGTAAAAAAGAATAATTACCATTACAGTCTATTTCTATTAGAATAATTAAACCTATTACTTTGAAAAATAAGTAAAAGCCAACAAGAAAATATTAAAATGTTCTTACTGGATGTATTCGTATCATTTTACTTTCCTAAAATGGTCTTTCCACAAACATAAAAAATTTAAACCTTAACCATGAATACAATAATCAGAGAAATGCTCGGGGCCATACTAAACCCACATAATGAGCCCTCGAGTGGTAAAGAATTAGTATTACCTTCTAGTTCAAGAAACCAATCAGCTAACAAGGAATCTGATATTGACTTGCTATCAAATAGTTGGGGTGACGAGATAACACCTTACTTCGAAGCTTTTCCAAGATTAGCCCAAGAAATTCCTAAGGTTCCTGTCACTCAAAATTTATATGAGGAAATTTTTACAGATTCTATAGTTGACTCCTTAGTGGAAAATCATAATAAAGGTTTAGTAACAGTACCAAGTGAACCTATTTTTGACGTAACTAAGGCTTTAAACAAATTCATGCAATCTTGCCCTGATGTTGTAGTATCAAATAAATCAGAAGGGTTTACACAATATTTTAATAGTGTTGCAGATATGACTTTAAGAGAAATATCCCAAAAAATAGTAGATTGCAACATAATAGAAAATATTCAGATGGCTGAATTAGGAATTGTTGCGTTAAAACTGATAACATTCAGTTTTATTTTTAGAGGTACAGTCAGATTATATGTTAAAGCTGCCTACCCACAGGCAGCTAAAACCGTTGAAGAAGCTGTACTTAGAAGAGGAGAAATAAGATTCTTTATGGTTTATGGAGCTTTACCTATTTCATTAGCTATCTATAATATCAGTAATCTTACATTTAGAAAATTACTAACTGAAAGAGTATTAGATGTAACTCAAAATTACCCTAAAGAAGAGTTGTATCAATTAGGGAGCAACATTCAAAATGGTATAAGTAAATCAGGTGTACTATCTTTATTATTAAGTAAAACACCTAATTGGCTTTTATTAATAATAGCGTTGTTTTTAGTAACAGTATTTTATAATCCTTATAATATAGTACCTTATATTTTTAATTTGGCTCAAATGTATAGTTATGTATTTATTATTTTCTTATTATTAGGTCAGATATTAATGATATTATATTATATCATGTCATTTATATTTGTACAAATGACTCTTAATAATAAAGTAATTATATCTAAAGGCTTACCTAATTTTATTAAATCTAGATTACTGTTGTATTCTAATTTGACGAATGAAGGTAAAATTAGAGTCTCCAGATCAAATAAAATAAATATTTGTATTTATGTTTGTATTTTCATATTTACGTTGATAATGTATTTACTAGGTATGTATAGTTAACCGATTAAACTGTGTACAAACATCCTTACTAACATTTTTAATATATTTATTACCCCCTTTCAAATAATAATCTTTCCATTAAAACACTTGTTTGAGGAGGTATCCTCGTGTTCTGTGTATATGTAATTCCGAACCTCCTTTGCGATATCCTTGCTTTGTAAAGTATTAGATTAAATTTACCAAAAATTGATACATATGATTTATATTCCATTAACTTTTATTTTATAAAAATCAAGAATTTTTCTTAGGTGCGGTAGTTGGTGGCTTAGTCGTAGGAGGATTCTTTGTTGTTACCATTATTAGATATAATCTTTTTGACCGAGTTATAGAAGAAACAGGTAATACTACGACAACTGAAACAAATCATTATAATTAACCCCACCCCCTACTTCTATCAAAATCTTTAATTTGATATTTCTATCAATATTTAAATGAATTAATTTCAAATATTTCAATTGCTAACTATGCTATTTCTAATTTTTTTTTTTAAAGTAATAAAATATTAAGTATTACTTTAAAATAGATTAAATTACTAATTAAACAAATAAATTATAATTGAAACAAATCCCATCATAAAAAATTTAATAAAAAAAACATTAAAAATTTTAATTAAAATGTTAAAATCAAGGTGAAATATTAAAATAACTAAAAATTTAGTATAGTATCCTTATTTTTTATATTGAAAAAATGAAAATTATAGTAAACATTTGTTCATTATGTTCAATTTTAATAGACTATAAATTTTAAGACATAAGTAATTTATTTATTAAATCCTATGTTAAATTGAAATAAAAGAGTATAATATTTTTATAATTAATTGAAAAATTTAACGGTAGATGACAAATTGGCTCGTCGCTCCTTTTGGGTAGGAGATATATAGCGTGTTCGAATCGCGCCTACCGTATATTTCTATATATAGATAGGTGTCATGGCAGAGTGGTAATTGCGGAGTACTGTTAATACTTTTTTTCAGAGGTTCAATTCCTCTTGACGCCTTTAATATTTTACATATATTAATTACAAATTTAACCCATAATTTATTTTAATAATCACTTTTCTTTTTTAAGTAAAAGAGAACGTATTTATTATTAACGAACATGTTGAAATTGGTAAACAATCTCCTCTTAAGCAGGAGTGGAAGTAATTCCTTAAGAGTTCGAGTCTCTTTGTTCGTATTGTTTCAAAGATAGTGTATCCTTCATAAGCGATATAGTGTAACGGTTAGCACAACAGCCTCATGACCTGTTAGATTCGGTTCGATTCCAGTATTCGCTATTCTCTATAGGTCTTTTAGTATAAAGGTCGTACAGCTCCCCTTCAAGAAGCTAGTACCAGTTCGATTCTGGTAAAGATCATTAATTAAAAATAAAAATATTATATATGCATAGAATTTTAAAATAAAAGAAAGTATAAATAAAACATAAATATTTATTATTATAATACTAAAAGCTGAAATCAGTTATCAAATTTAAATTTTAATAACCAAGGTTTTGGACCCAATAGCTAATAGGAACAATATTAATTCCATTGGCAATCAAGAGCTAATCAGAAAAGAAGATAGAAAAACAAAGCCTAAGGTTTTGTTTTAATTTTACCAATGAATTCTTGGCTATCTTCTACCAATGCTAAAGAGATAGGTACTCTTTATTTAGTTTTCTCAGTTTTTGCTGGTATGATAGGTACAGCATTTTCTGTTTTAATTAGATTAGAATTATCAGCACCTGGAGTGCAAGTTTTACAAGGAGACCATCAATTATTTAATGTGATCATTACTGCACATGCTTTTATAATGATTTTCTTTATGGTAATGCCTGCATTAGTGGGAGGTTTTGGTAACTACTTATTACCAGTTCAAGTGGGAGCACCTGATTACTTAAGTCTTTTAAATAAACAAATTACCTGTTTTTATTCTATTGATACAAATAACAATAAATTAAATTTATCTTCTGGTTTATCTAACATTAAAATAAACTCTACACCACCTACGGTGGGTTCTTACTTAGCTGGTTTATTAGAAGGTGATGGTCATATTATTTTACCTAAGTTTGCAAATGGTAAAATAAGTTATCCTTACATAGCTATAACTTTTGTTAACAAAGATTTACCATTAATAAACAAATTGGTAGAAATGTTTGGAGGCAGATTACGATTTAAAAATAAAGAAAATGCTATAGTATGGATAGTTAATACACACAAAGAATTAATAAATTTAATTACAGTAATTAATGGTTATCTAAGAACACCCAAAATCATTAAATTTAATTCTTTAATAGTATGGTTAAATGAAAGATATCATTATAATATTCCGATTCATTCTGTAGATTCTAGTTCTTTAAATAGTAATGGTTGGCTATCTGGTTTTATTGATGCTGATGGAGCTTTTAAAGTACGTTATACTGAAAAACGGATAGATGAAAAAACTAATAAAGTATTAACAAAAGGAAGAATAGAAGTACGTTTTGCGTTAGAACAACGGAAAAATATAGGACCTCATAATGAAGAATCTTATAAACCTATAATGTTAAAATTACATTCTTTTTTTTGTTTTAATACGGATTTAAGAGAATCAAAACATAATGAAGGTGAAACTTATTGGATAGTAGAAGTTACTAGTTTAAATAGATTAAACCTTCTTATAGAATATTTAAATAATTATCCTTTATTAACTGCTAAACGAAACGATTTTGAAGATTGGTATAAGGTATACCAATTAATAGCAGATAAAAAACATTTAAGTGAAGATGGTAAATTAACAATTAAAAATATTAAATCAAATATGAATAAAAAACGGGAAGTCTTTAATTGGGATCATTTAGTTTATTTAAATAAAGTATAGTAGTCCTAATTATAGTAACCCTATAATTAGCATTGGGTAAATTGCAAAAAAATCTTCGGAAATAAGAAAATTTGCAGCGAAGTTTAATTCAGCATATTAAAATCTAAAATTTAAGTATAGATAAAGAATTAAGAACGTTCAACGACTAGAAAGTGAGTAATGCTAACAATAATCTTTCCACGAAAACCCGACAATGAAATATGTTCATATTCATTGATGACATGGTCTGAACCACTTTGTGAAAAGTGGAAATAAAGGATAAAGAGCCTTTATGGTTACAAAATTGATGGCTTTCCCGAGATTAAACAATATCTCATTTTGGTTGTTACCTCCTTCATTAATTTTATTATTATTAAGTGCTTTAGTAGAAAATGGAGCTGGAACAGGGTGGACAGTTTATCCACCTTTAGCTGGTATCCAATCACACTCTGGAGCATCTGTTGATTTAGCTATCTTCAGTTTACACTTAGCTGGGATATCTTCTTTATTAGGAGCTATCAATTCAAGTAGTATTAACCTTTCCGATTACGATGTATTTATGTCCTTTACATATTTGTTTTTAAAAAATAAAAAACCAATAAATTTTAATTTTACCAATATTTCTAATTTTACTAGTAATTATCATTCAATGACTAAAGTTGATAAAGAATATTGGAAAACTATTTTAGGTAGAAAAGGAACTATCCAATATTCTCATAAATTAGCAATTGAACAAATTAAAAGTAATAAACCTGTAAATTTTAAAGTAATTAATGAAATATTAGCTTATTGTAAAATATCAATTAGTGAAGTAATATTAAATAGATTAATAAATGCACCAAGTATATTCATAAAAAACTTAGATATTAATGAATCCAAAAAAATTCTTAAAGATAATATTGGTTCACCTTCTAGTAAAATACAGATACCTGGTGTTTACATTTTTACACATAAAATTACTGGGGCTAAATATGTTGGATCCTCTTCACAATTAGCAATAAGATTATCTGGCTATCTAAATTATACACATAAACCAATAGGTAAATTTGTACCACTACTATTAAAAGATAAATTATCTAATTTTACTTTAGAAGTTATACCTTTGGTAGATAATTATAAATTTAGATCTGAAATAGTATTAGAGCAATATTATTTATTGGATCCTAGTTTTAATTTAAATACTGTTAGAGTAGCTAATAATCCTAGTGGTTCTAATGCTAAATCTCTGTTCATGTATAATAGAGATAAGACCATATTGTATTATTTTTCTCCACAACAAAAAGATTTTATAATAAATCTTAATATTAGTCATTTTACTTTTTCTAAACATTTAAAAAATGGTTCTTATTATTTAGGTAAATATCTTTTTTCTAGGGAACCTGTATTAAATGTTAAAGTTAGTGATATCTCTATATTAGAATTAGCTTTGCAGTTAGAAAAAGATAGAAAATTATTTAATAAAAATAAGCCTTTAAATAGTTTAAGTAAAACTGTTTTAATGCGTTTAGATAATAATACTTTTTCAAAGGAAATAAAAGGGGACAGTCAAAATATGCTGTTTTTTAGTATTGGAAAATGTGTAGAACATTTAAGAGGTAAAGGACTTCCCGCTACCCAAACAACATTGGTTAAATACATAGATACAGGTAAAAGTTATCATGGTTATATTTTTAAATATGTATAAATAAATATGTGTAATCTTATTGGTTAATTGGGGTTGATATAAAATTTCTAACTATATGCTGGAACCCCCTAAAGCTTTAAGTACTCCAAATAGTAACAATCTTAAAGATAATACAATGGGCAATCAGCAGGAAACCAAATCTTTATATAATTAAAGAGAGTAGGATCCTCAGAGACTACACGTTAGACACCGTTTTAATTTATATTTATATTTATACCTAAAATTTAGAAAAATTTTTAAACGCTGAAGATATAGTCCACTTTAATTAAGAAATTAATTATTAACAAGGTCATTACTACAGTACTTAATATGAGAACTAATGGAATGAGTTTACATAAATTACCTTTATTCGTATGGGCAATTTTTGTAACTGCAATATTATTATTATTATCATTACCAGTATTAGCCGGTAAACTTATACTGCCGGCTTTAAATTCGGCTATTTGCTGGGAACTGTTTCACTTCTTTAATTTAGAAACACAATCAGCAGGAAACCTATTGGATTTAAATCTTATGGGGATCCTCAGAGACTATACGCCGGAATTAACTGTTGTAAATATTACAATGGTAAAACATTCAATAAATTCTACAATCAATAAAGAATCTAACTATAATAAATTTGGTTCCTATTTAGCAGGGCTTATAGAAGGTGATGGAACTATTATTGTTCCAAAAACCGATAGGTCTACTAAAGGTAAATTAAATTATCCTTCAATCCAAATTGTTTTTAATTTAAGAGATTTTCCATTAGGTCAATTAATTCAAAAAGAATTAGGGACTGGATCGCTTTCTAAGAAAAAAGGAGTAAATGCTTATTTATTACAAATTAATAGTTTTGAAGGAGTTTTAAAATTAGTTAATTTGTTAAATGGTAATATGAGAACACCTAAAATAAATAGATTATACAATTTAATCGATTGGTTGAATTATAAATCTAATAATTTAAATATTATTAAAAAACCATTGGACTCTAGTCCTATTGCTTCAAATGCCTGGTTCTCAGGTTTTATTGAAGCCGATGGTTCTTTTTCAATCTTTTTAAACAAAAATTCTATTAGAATAAGATTTAGTTTATGTCAATCAAGTACAAATAAATTTGGGTCTTCAAATGAATCAATAATGAGTATTATTGCAGAATATTTAGATGTTAAAGTATCTACTTATCAACGTAAAAAAGCTCCTAATTCTATAGAATTAACTGTTAAAACACAAAGTATAAAAAGTAATGATATTTTAATTAATTATTTAACAAAATTTCCTCTTTGGTCTAGTAAATTCTTAAATTATTCTGATTGGTTAAATGCATTAGATTTATTTAAAAAAGTATATAATACAAAAAATAAATCAGATGAAGTATTTAATGAAATTAGAAACATTCAAGGGAGAATGAATGACAAAAGAGTTAACTTTAATTGGGACCATTTACTAAATTTTTATAGTATTTAACAATTTAAATTATATGTAGAATCTGTTGTAAAATTTTACCTGTAATTCAAGTAAAAACAAACCAAACTCAAATTTATAAAGATTTATCTCATTTAAAATTTAGTTCTTATTTGGCCGGTTTAATTGAGGTAGATGGATCTATTGTAGTACCAAAAACTGAAAGATCGGTCAAAGGTAAAATTAATTATCCTTCAATCCAAATTGTTTTTAATTTAAAAGACTTCCCATTAGCGTTAATGGTTCAAAAAGAATTAAAAAATGGATCGCTTTCTAAGAAAAAAGGAGTAAATGCATATATTTTAACTATTAATAGTTATGATGGATTATTATTGGTAACTTCATTAATTAATGGTAATATGAGAACTCCTAAAATTTATGCTTTATATAATTTAATTGACTGGTTAAATTTAAAATTTGAAGAAATTAACATTCCTAAAAAATATTTAAATAATAGTCAGTTAGATTCTAATGCTTGGTTATCTGGTTTTATTGAAGCTGATGGCCATTTTTCTGTAAGAACTACTACTACACCTAAATATTCAAGAGTAGAATGTAAGTTTTAATTAAGTCAAAGACAAAATGATCATAATTGTAGAAGTAATTTAAATTTTCTAGATATTCTCGCTAATTATTTACTTTCTTCAGTTAAAGCTGTTAGAGTTAATAGACCTAATCCTGAATATAGAGTCAGAACAACTAGTTTAAATGGAAACTTAGTTTTAGAAAATTATTTAAGAACATTTCCTCTATTTGGTAGTAAATACTTAGATTTTAAAGATTGGATCAAAGTTTTAGATTATTTTAAATCTGGACAATTTAAACATAAAGATAATATTGAAAATGTTATTTCAATTAAATCTTGTATGAATGATAACAGGACTGTTTTTACTTGGGATCATTTAAACAAATTTTACAACTTAGATTAATAAGAGATAGTCCCAACATACATGTGAATGTATGAGAATTGACCTTAAACATTTTATGTTTTTGAGGCTAAAAATTGGAATAATTATTTTAGTCATGGGACCTAGTCCAGTCAATCAAGATTTTATTGGGTATTACAATGTTATTAACAGATAGAAACTTTAATACTAGTTTCTATGATCCAGCCGGAGGTGGTGATCCAATCTTATATCAACATCTTTTCTTAAATAAAATAGATTATATATGTTCGATTTTATTCGCTTCTACTCAAATTTTAACTGTGGATAAAGAAAAAACTTTTGATTTTAAGCCTTTTTTTGCTAAATTTAAGGAATACTATCCTAATAATACAGAACCTTCAAAAGAATTTTTAGAATGGTTTATTGGATTTACTGAAGGTGAAGGTTCTTTTATTTTAGCGAAGAGGGGAGATCTATCTTTTGTAATAACTCAATCTACTAAAGATGTACAAATTTTGAATTATATTAAAAATAATCTTGGATTTGGTAAAGTAATTAAACAAAGTATAAAAGGGAATACTCATAGATTTGTAATTCAAGATAAAAATAATCTATTTCTCATTTGTTTATTATTTAATGGAAATATGGTATTTTCAAGTAGAAATGCAAGATTTTTAACTTTTCTTTCGACTTTTAATGAAAAACTATTAAAAATAAATTTGCCTATTATTATACCTAAAATTAATACTATTCTACCTACATTAAATGATGGTTGGATTTCAGGAATAAGTGACGGAGAAGGTTGTTTTACTTCTTCATTACTTTTAAATTCTAGTGCTTATAGAATAAGATATATACTAACTCAAAAATGGGAATCAAATAAATATGTCTTAGAATATATTAGTACTTTATTTAACCAATCCATAACATCAGTATCTCCTCATTCTGCTAAAAATGTTTATGAATTAAGAGTTAATGGGGTAAAAAATATAAAAAATTTATTTCCTTATTTTGATAAGTATTCTCTAAAAACTATGAAAAAAGAAAGTTATAATAAATGGAAAATACTTTGTCAAAGATTAGAAAAAGGAGAACATTTAAATTATATAAGTAGAAAAGAATTAATAGATCTTTCAAAATCAATAAACAAACATATATAAAATATTCGGGAAAAAAGGGTGTGGTTTAGCCAAAGCTAATAAAATCAGTTTAAGCAGATGAAAAAGTAAATAAGACTTTTACTGATGAATACTTAAATAATAGTATACCATAACCCTAGTTTTTGCTAGATTATTTATTGTGCAAATTCTTAGAGAGAAACAATAAAATGCAAAAGCTATGCTAGTGGAACGGTCAAAGCTACCCAGGCCAAGACCGTCGGTTTTCTAAGAGACCGCTACAGACTGCTTCACTGGTGGGTGGCTGAAATGCTGCTTAATGTACAGTCGGATTCCTCTTCCATTTGACCTTATTGTGGAAGGCAGAAAAATAAAAATTTCTCTGGTTTTATCGCTGAGGGTGAAGAAATGGCTATAGAATAAGGAATTGGGTTCTTTGGTCACCCAGAAGTTAAAAATATAGGCTTCTTAACGTTGCTGTATGCTGGAACCACTCCGCTATTTAGTTTTAAACACTCCGTCTTAAATGATACAGTAAAAGAGTTAAAACAATGGAGTCAATCAGCAGGTAACAGTTTTGTTAATCAAAATGGAACCTCAGAGACTTTACGCAACGAAACTGTAGTCAAAACAGAAAATGTAAAACTTATTTCTGATCATGTACCTAAACATTTAAAACCAGTTAATGATGAGTCATTTGGTCATTATTTAGCCGGTTTAATAGAAGGGAATGGTAATTTTAATAGTACACAACAACTTGTCATTGTATTTAATTCCCTGGATGCTTCCTTAGCTTATTATATAAAAAATAGATTAGGTTTTGGAAGTGTTAAGAAAGTTAAAGATAAAAATGCTTTTCTTCTTGTAATATCAGCTAAAAAAGGTATAGAAAAAGTAATCCATTTAATAAATGGGAAATTGATAACTGATTATAAATATAATCAAATAATTCAAAATATACTAAATCATAGTAGTTATGCCGATTTTAAAAAAGAAATTGATTTTAAATTAAATTTAAATAAAGATTTAAAAAATCACTGGTTAGCAGGTTTTTCTGAATCATATACTAGTTTCCAAATAAAAATACTTAATCGAAATAATAAAGTTGAAGTAAGATTAAATTTTCAAATCGATCAAAAAAATAAAGATGTTTTGTTATTAATTAAAGATTTTTTAGGAGGTAATATAGGTTATAGAAAAAGTCAAGATATTTATTTTTATGGATCAACCAGTTTTGGTTCCGCTAAAAATGTAATTAATTATTTTGATAAATACCATTTATTATCTAGTAAACATGTAAATTATTTAAAGTGGAGAAAAGCATATTTAATCATTCAAAATAAAGATAATTTAACAGAAAATGGTCAAGATAAATTGATTAAATTAAAAAATACAATGGATAGGTTAAGTGATGCTACAGTTTAAGATAGAGTCCTAACAAGGACGTAAGTTCTTGAGTATTCATGCACCCCTCTTCAAGGGTATGAATAGATTATTTTAACTATTCGATGAATCAAAATTTTTGTTATATCTTAATTATCCCTGGATTTGGTATTGTAAGTCATGTAGTGTCTACATTTTCAGGTAAACCAATCTTTGGTCAAACAATTCTTATGAATGGCCCTTATATTAACAATTTTTCCCGATGTTATAATATCGCAACATACTATATGCAGGAAGGAGAGGCTATTCTGTTTAGTACTAAAGGTAAACGATTTTTCGTAATTAGCTTAGTATTTTTAGTAATAATCTATTCAGTACTCTCTAATCCGCAGGTAACCAACGCACAGTTGATCTTATATTTATTAAATATTAATAATGAGGATCCAAGCATGTTAGTAGGAACCTCAGAGACTGTACGTATGTTTTCTACTTGTCTATGTTCTAAAAATGAACATAATAAAGGGAATGACGATGCTGATTTAAAAGTTCGTCAATGGATTGCTGGTGTTATTGATGGTGATGGAAATTTTTATATTTCTAAGAAAGGTTATGTTGAACTTTCTGTAGTAATGGAACCTCGTGATATTGCTTGTCTTTATAAAATGAAACAACGATATGGAGGTTCTGTAAAAGCTACTTCACATGCTAAAGCTGTACGTTTTCGATTACATCATATGGCTGGAATTCAACAAGTCATTAAAGATGTAAATTGTCTAATTCAAAATCCTGTACGTTTACTTCAATTTAAAAAGGTTTGTCATCTCTATAATGTAGAAACTATACCTTCAGTTGAACTTAAATATGATAGTGCATATCTTTCAGGTTTATTTGATACAGATGGAAGCGTATATTTCAATAAACAATCAATGCAAGTTTTTATCACTGTTACACAAAAAGGTAGAGAATTACTCGATATTTTAGTTCCTGTTTATGGTGGAGTGGTACGATCTTCTAACAAGAATGCTACTGCTTTTAAATGGACAGTATCTAAAAAAATGGATGTTCTTAATCTAATTGATAATTACTTTCACTGGAATAATTGTGTCTCTGCCAAAAACAAAAAATTTGGTTTGGTAAAGCATTTTTATTATCTATCTTCAATTGGTGCTCTTAAAGCTCCAGAGGATTCAGTTCTAGGTCGAAGTTTTATCAGTTTTGTTAAACGATGGGAAGCAACCAACAATTTAGACAGTTAGAAAAAGAGACAGTCCAATATTACCGGCATTTCATTAATCCGGTAAATTATTGTATTTAGGAATGGTTTATGCAATGTTCTCTATTGGTATTTTAGGGTTCTTAGTATGGAGTTTCTTTTTTTCTTCAATGCAAAGAGAAGAATTGGTGGCTCTCTCTTACCGTGAGGTAGGAGTAACAAATCTCGCTGTATGCTGGGACAGTTTTACGCTACTTGGTACCTTTAGTTGTAAAAATCTAAGTAGTCATACTCAATCAGCAGGGAATCGTAACTTTACTAGAAATACGAGCTCCTCAGAGACTATAAGCGAGATATCTTGTCAAAATTTTAATACATTTCATAAACTTTATAGTGAACTAGGCTTTACTAGTAAAATATCAGACCATTGGTTATCATGGTTTGTAGGGTTTTCAGAAGGGGATGGAGCTATTCTTAATAATAAGGGACGGCCACGTTTTGTCCTAACACAAAAAGAAGAATCTATTCTTAATCACGTCAAAAATACTCTAGATTTTGGAACAGTTCGTAAAATTGATACAGGAGGAACAGTATATTATCGATATATAGTAGAAGACTTTAAAGGAGTACTTCTTCTAGCACTTATCTTTAATGGGAATCTGTGTATTACACATCGGGTAACACAATTAGGTAAATGGCTTACAGATATTAATTTAAAACTGTCAACACCAGGTTCAAAAATCTATGGTCTATGTTCTTCTATTACTCTAATAACTATTCTATTTAAACCTAGTCTAACAAATGCTTGGCTATCTGGATTTACTGATGCAGAAGGTTGTTTTAATGTATCCATTACTAAACGTGATAATACTGTAAGTGGTTACCGTGTTAGTCTTCGTTTTTTACTTGATCAAAAAAATTCTCTTTATCTTCTTACATTTATACGTAATCTATTTGGTTATGGTAAAGTAATTGTACGAAGTAAAGATATGTATCGTTTTTATTGTGATACATTTATAGGGTTATCTTCTGTTAATTCTTATTTTAGCTCATTTCCACTTAAAAGTAAGAAATCTATATCATATGCTAACTGGTTTAAAGTGTATCAAATGGTGATAAATAAAGAACATTTAACTACACAAGGTCTAGAAAGAGTGCGTGCAATAAAAAAAACAATTAACATTAATAATTCTCTAACTAATAAAACAGGTTCTGCTAAACCTTAAACCTTACACATAAATGACAAGATAAAGATATAGTCCAATCCTATTCGTGAGAATAGTTCTAATAAAATGTCTTAGGACATTATAAAACTATTAGAAACTTTGCACCACATGTTCGCTGTTGGTTTAGATGAATTTTGAAATTTAATTCTTTACTCACAACTTATAGGCGTAAAAATAGAAAATAATAAACCCTTTATTTCAAATGAAGTAAAGGAAATTTTATTTGGTTCTCTCTTAGGAGATGGTAAATTAGAATTGCCTCCTAGAGGGTTAAATGCTAGATTTGGTTTTACACAAAGCTTAGATAAAAAGGATTATTTTTTAAGTATGTTAAATTCTTTAGCTGAAATATGCTCTGGAAAGTATAGAGAAAATTTTTATTTAGATCAAAGAACTGGTAAAACTTATACAAATTTAAACTTTTGAAGTAAATCTTTACCTGTGTTAAATGAGTTTTATTTAAAATTTTATGAAGGTAAAGTAAAAATAGTTCCTTTAGACTTATCTTTATTAACTCCTCTCGCCCTAGCTCATTGGGTAATGCAAGACGGATCGAGAGGAACTTCTAAGGGTTTATATATTTGTACAGATAGTTTTACTCATGCTGATGTTCAAAGACTTAGTCAGTATTTAAGTAATAAATACGATATTAAATGCTCTATCCATAAATCTGGAGGAAACTATAGAATTTATATTTTAGCTAAATCTGTAGAGACAGTTAAAAATCTTATTTTGCCTTTTATGCATAAAACTATGACCTATAAGTTGGGAGTATAGCTAAATTCCTTACGTCGTCCATATTTGAAAGAGTATGGAGTATAATTTCCCTATATGCAAGAAACTATTTAAAAATTAGTGTACGATTACTCCTATTTTATCAGAAGATATAAGGAAAATAATATAGAGTACGTTAAAATCACTAAATCTTATACAACTTGCAGGTAACCAACACATATTTGATCTTATTTTTATTAAATATTAATAATGAAGATCCAAGCATGTTAGTAGGAACCTCAGAGACTACACGGGAAAATCCCTAGCCAATCACTAAAATTGAAGGGATAAGACATAGTCCAAGTTAAGGTTTAATTAATTTAAATATATGTTTAGGCTAATTATTAAGGTCTAAGCATAGTTTATATTAAAGTATAAAATCTTAATAGGTAGATACTAGAGCATACTTTACTGCTGCTACGTGCGCCATCTCATTATATATATCGTTAAGGGTAAATCCTTCATCAAAATTCTTTTCTAATATTAATTTTTTATTAAAAAAATTTTTATCTACAAATACTAATACTTCTTGCAAGCAAATAACTTTATGGAATAAACAAATTGGTATTAATTCTATGAGTTTTAAACCCAGATTAACAAATAGTGAAAAAACTCTTCTTAAATTAACACCAAGAGTTAAGAGTATTATAATAGGTTTAATTTTATCAGATGCTTGGCTACAAAAAAGAGGACATTGGAATTCTAGAATTGGTTTTAAACAATCTATTAATAATTTTCCTTATTTGTGGTACATTTACAATGAACTTGGTTATCTATGTTCAGGTTTACCTATGGCTGCTAAAACAGTTACAAGAGGAAAAATTTTTTACAGTGTTTTCTTACAAACTAGGCAATTAGCATGTTTAAATGAAATTTTTAATTTATTTTATTTAACTGAAAATGATCAAGTGATTAAAACAGTTAAACAAGAATTATTTTTTTATATGGACTATATGGTTTTAGCTCATTGGATAATGGGAGACGGAAGTAAAAGAGCTAAAGGTATAGTTTTATGTACTGATAATTTTAGTTTGCAAGAAGTTGTTTTATTGGTAAATATTTTAATTCTAAAATTTGATATTAATCCTACTATCCAAAGAGAAAAAAATAAATTTAGAATTTATATAAATGGAAAAAGTTTAATGAAAATTAAACCATTCATTCTACCTTATTTTGTAGATCATTTTTTATATAAAATTAATTAGTGATGTAAAGCATTGAACTTAGGCAGTAAAGGCTAACTTTACGCTGACAATAGCATGTTCAAAAAGGGAGTTTAAACTTTTAAGTTATTTCACTCTCGAGCTACGATCCCTATGGCTAGGTAGACGAACCCTTAAAAATATTTCTAATTAAAAATGTAGTTTAGAAGTAGCAGACTAAACTAAAAAAGGATCATTTTAGAATATAGGGGGCCTAAGGGGATATGTATGCGGTATATATAAGAATTTGGGATCACCTGACACTCGGAAGGGTTGAGGTGACGGAGTTTCCATATTAGATTAAAAAGTAACAAAATTTAATTGAAGGGAAACAGAAGGAAATAATCTCACAGTTATTTTCTTTGGAAAGCCGTATGATGGGAAACTATCACGTACGGTTTGGGAAAGGATTTTTGATTAATTTCTTCTAAAAAGTTTTATTAATTTTTAGAAGTTGGGGTCAATCTTCTATTTCACAATGGTAATTGCTGTACCTACTGGAATTAAAATCTTTAGTTGGTTAGCAACTTTATACGGAGGAAGTTTAAGATTTACTACTCCTTTATTATTTACTTTAGGTTTCTTAGCATTATTCACAATAGGTGGGTTAGAACACTCTTGTTAGCTCACTTTAAAGGCTACTATATGCTGGGAACCTCTAATAACTAAGATACTCTAAATTGGGAAAATTATATTTAAGTAACAAAGCTTAGTTTTGAGCAATCAGCAGGTAACCAACGCACAATGGTTCTTACGTAAGATCCAAGCATGTTAGTAGGAACCTCAGAGACTATACGTGGCCATTCTTTTCTTTGGGTAACTCTAAAGAAAATAATAAGAGATAGTCCAAAAATAATAAAATATTTTATTATTTAGTAATTATGTGTGAACACATCTTTGAAATTTTAAATTCTTTTGTAATTATAAACGGGCCTTTTCCATATTTTGATATCGGATGCTCAACTTGTTTTTTAAGTAAAATTGTAGAACAAATAAAACCAATCAAAGTTTATAATAATTTTAAGGAAGATAGAGACCAATTAATTAGAGATCAGAAAGAAAAAACAGGTGTTTACTGTTTAGTCAATCTAACAAATGGTCATATTTACATTGGTAGTTCTATTAACCTTGCAGTTAGAATGAGAAATTACCTAAACACTACTTTTTTAAAAAACAAAAGAAATAAAAATATGCCTATTATACAAGCATTGTTAAAATATGGGCAAGATAATTTTGCTGTTTTAATTGTAGAATATGTAGATGTTGAAATTTTAGCTATTAGAGAAACTCATTATATTACTCAGTTATTACCTTATTATAACGTTTTAAAACAAGGTTATTCTTCTTTAGGCTTTAAACACACAGAAGAAACCAAAAAAATGCTTACTGAATTAGCTAAGAATAGAGTACATTCTTCATCTACAAAAGTTTTAATTTCTAGAGCTTTAGTTGGTCAAAATAATCCTTTTTACAATAAAAATCATTATTTTGAGTCTAAACTAAGAATGATAGAAGCTAATTCTAAATATTCTGTTTATATTTATAATTCATTTAGAGAATTATTAGTTGTTTTTCCATCAGTTAAAACATTAGCTAAATTAATTAATTCAAATCAATCTTCTATAAAAAATAATATTCAAAATGGAACATTGTTTAGAGGAGAATGGTATTTTAGTTATTTACCATTTAATTTGACTGATACACCTTTAATCTCTAATTGGTGTTCAAATGAATCTAATAATATCATCTTAGAAATAATTAAACATTTTCATGTTAAAAAGGCTATTTTTGTTTATAACATTAAAAAAGAATTTATATATAAATTTGAAGGTGTTACACACGCTCAGAAAGAATTAAATATTAATCATGATGTAATAAAAAAACATGCATTACTAAATATACCGTACAACGGATATATTTTTAGTTATGATAGATTGAAAGATTAATTGACTGTATAATAGTTCAATTTTAATATTCTTTTTAATATTATTTCTTCTATTTTTGTAACAGGAGTAGTTTTAGCTAATGCTTCAATGGATATAGCATTACACGATATCTTTTATCAAATGACAATTATTCCACTATTATCAGTAACTGAGTTAGTTTTAATCGCACCTAAACATTTGTCTCAAGATAACTTAGCAGCATTTACAGTAGGTTTAATTGATGGGGACGGTTCACTACAAGTTAATCATTGGCGACGTAAATCATTACAATATCGTTTAATTGTAAAGTTAGCCCACAAACCTTATAATTTAGAAATGCTAAGTCGAATTGCAGCAGTATACGGAGGAAAAGTTAGAGTAGTTTTAAATAAACGTACAGGAGTAGAAACTGTACAATGGACTATTGATGATTCTTACATAATTAAAACAGTAATTGTACCTTTACTAACACAATACCCTCCATTAACAAGTCGAGTAGCTCTTCAATTAGCTTTCGTAGTTAAAGCACTTAATGGTATGACAATGGATGAATACTTTTACTCAATTAAAGGAAAATATGACGATCGTCTTATTTCTCCTGTTTCAGCTAATAACTATCCATCTTACTTTGGATCTTGGTTAGCAGGATTTATTGAAGCAGAAGGATCATTCTCTATTAGAAATACTAAAAATGTAATTACATTTTCAGTATCACAATTAAACGATTTATATTTAATTGATGCTATTCGAGCTTTTTTGAATCAAAACCATTTAACTATTTATGCTAAAACTCAAAAATCTGGTAAAATCCTATATGAATTATCTGTAGGGTCATTAGCAGGTATTACAGCTGTAATTAAACACTGTCAACTTTTACTGCAAGGGTACAAATATGTGCAATTAGCAGAATTTGTACACAAAGTACAAGCACTTGATAATCTTCGAGAACTTTTCTGGTATAAACAAAAATAATTGTCATTATGTGTCGTGTTGTCATAACACTGTGGGAGATATAAGGCTATGCTCCCGGTATTAAATTTTATTTTTTAATGCTAACGGTGGAAATCTTATGATTGTTCTTTAAATGCGGAACACACTACGGGTCATAAGAAAATACCGTGGGAACCTTTTTTTTGCTTTACAAAAAAAGGACTCCGTAGAGGCCACACGTGTTAGCAATGTATAATAGATTACTATTAGCCCTATATACATTGTAAGATATGGTCCAATCCTACTCGCGAGAGTAGCGCCTTAATTTTTCAACCAGGGGTTAGCAAACGCCTCCATGGGAAAGATTTAATATATTGACATACTACGTAGTAGCTCACTTCCATTATGTATTATCAATGGGAGCTGTATTTGCTCTATTTGCTGGATTCTATTTCTGGACACCAAAAATCATAGGTTTAACATACAATGAATTATTAGGGAAAATTCACTTCTGGACATTATTTGTAGGGGTTAATCAAATATTGAGAAGTGGGACTATTTCTCCATCAGATGAAGAAGAAAAAGAAAAACAGGATGTTGATTTAAATGATATTGATAATAATACTTTAGATAACATTATGAATAATTTTACTAATCCTAAATTACCTGATCCTGAAAACAATAAACAAAAACAAATATTAAATAAACTTAACAATATTTCTGCTGAAGTTAAATTTATAGGAATTAAAGATAATAAAACAGATATATTACTTAACATTAAAAATAAGGCTGGTGTTTATATGTTTTTTAATTTAGTGAATAGGGGTATGTACATAGGAAGTAGTGTAAAATTAGACAGAAGATTTAGAATTCATTTAAGTAGCATAGGTTTTGTTAATTTACCTTTATACAATGCATTAAACAAATATGGTCTTAATAACTTTGTATTTTTAATTTTACAGTATTGTGAACCTGTTGAAGAGTTATGTTTAGGGTTAGAACAAAGTTATCTTGATATGTTTAACCCTAATTATAATATTTTAAAATTGGCTGGTTCTTCTCAAGGTTTTAAACACTCTCCTGAAACTATCGCTAAACTTAAAAAATTGCATACTGGTAATCTTCATCCTAGATTTGGGACTAAAGCTAGTGATGAACAAAAAGCTTTAACAAGTTTAGCTTTAAAAAAATACTATGAGAAACATGACCATCACGGTAAAGGTAAAAAAGGTAACTTATCTCCTCAATTTGGAAAAGGTGGGACAAAAATTACTATGATAGATGAACAAGGAACAATTATTGCATTTCCTTCAATAAATAGTGCAAGATTACATTTTAAAGTAAGATTTAGTACTATCTCCAAAAATATCAATAAATCTATTCACATTCATGGAGTAAAATGGTCAATAACAACCTCTAATTCATAAATGCTACCTATATTTTTTATTTTAAATCTAAATTTAAGAATGAGGGTTAAGAATGTAAATTAGCCCCCTAATTTTTTTAATTAGAAAACATCCTTCTATATGCTGGAAACTCCTAAAGCTAAATCTACTCCCACCTCTACCCTCTAAATAGGGCAGAGGGCAGTAACGATGATTTAGATAAAACAATGGACAATCAGCAGGAAACCAAATAATACTTATGGTAAGTATTAAAGTAGGATCCTCAGAGACTACACGAAGGAAAATTAAATAATACAAACCTTTCTTCTTTATTTTTTTTTACCAAGAATAAAGGGTTAACTATTTCCATCAAGAAAAGTTAATTTAGCTTATTTAATTTAAGATATAGTCCAATCCTAGTAGAAATACTTTGGTATAAATGTAACTTAACATTCTTCCCTCAACACTTCTTAGGTATATCTGGTATGTTTGAAATAACATCTTGTACAAATGAAAATATCTTCTTATCTGCTATTTCTTTTTTTCCTTTGGGTCCTTTTGTAAAACCAATATTTTTAAATGAACCTGTTAGAGTTTATTACCCTAAATTAGATAGAAATCTTATTGGAACTGATAATAAAAAAAGAGTTGTAATCTACCAGTGGACTAATTTAATAAATGGTAAAATATATATAGGTAGTGCTTCTACAGGTTCTACAAGATTGCTAAATTACTTTAGCCCTAGTGTTCTATTAAGAAATTTACCTATATATAACAGCTTAAAAAAATATGGACATAATAATTTTTGTTTAGCTATATTAGAAGATTTAGGATTATTGAAACAAGTATCAAAAAAGTTTATATTAGAAAGAGAACAATATTACTTAGATATTTTATTTACAAAATATTTAGATAGAAAATTAAATCTTTCTCCTACAGCAGGAACAACCTTAGGATTTAAACATACTACTATTTTTAAATTAAATAGAAAAGGTAGCTTAAATCCTATGTTTGGAAAAACTTTTTCTTCTGAATTCCTTTCAATGCAAACAAGAAATAGAAAAGGAAAAAACAATCCTATGTTTGGAACTGTAAAATCTCCTGCTACAATAGCTAAATTACAAAAATTAGTTTATGTATATGAAGCTGAAACTCTAAAAATAATTGGCGTATTTTCTACAGTTGAATGTTCTAAACAATTTAAAATGGGAAAAGATACTTTAACTAAATATTTAAATAGCAAACTTCCTTTCAAAGGAAAAATATTTTCAAGCGTACAATTAGATTAATTTTTCATGCCTCTATGGTATAATTTAAAATACCATTAGTAAATTGGGTGAATTGCAAGGATATCCTAAAATCTGTGGTGTGTTTTAATAACACTATTCTAGGACGATTTGCAGCGAAGTTTATTTCAATACCTCCATAATTAAAAATTTTATAAAGTGCGACTTGAACACTTGAGGAGTAGGAATAAAAACGTTCAACGACTAGCAAGTGAGTAGTATTAACAATAATCTTGCACTCTTTATTATTTACAATAATATAGTTAGCGCCCAATCATCCCTAAATCATTTAAGGTCCTTTAGGACATATGGGATGAATGACATAGTCTGAACCTTTACTTTTTTAAGCACAATAAATAAGTAGAAATTATATAGAACTTAACTTAATTGTATTATTAATATACTATTTCTTAGCTATGTAATTTCCCGTAAGGAAAGGAGTCTTAATTGCGTCTTATAAAGATCTATATTAAGGATTAACACAATTGATGCCTAGAAGAATACCAGATTATCCAGATGCTTTTGCTGGATGGAATGCTGTATCTAGTTTAGGATCTTTAATCTCAGTAGTGGCCACAGTATTATTTGGTTATATTATTTACGATATCTTTGCTAATGGTAAAGCAGTTAATAATAACCCTTGGTTAGTGCCTTCATACTTTACTTCTACAAATGAATTTAATAATGAAGCACAAACAGCTAATACATTAGAATGGTCAGTACAAAGTCCTATTCCATTCCATGCATTTAATATATTACCTGTTCAATCTTAAATTAAATAAAGAATTTTTGGTACTGTTAAATACTTTGGGTATTAATCTAGATTAATCTGCCCCCTTAAAAGTTCAGTTATCTTTCTTTTTTTAACTTTCAATCATGATTTTATTAAATGTTATAAATATTTGTATATATTTGTTATCAATTTATATTATCAGTTATGATAAAATATCAAATAAAAAAGAAAAGTATTTTTTTAATACATAAATTATTAAGATATTATAATAATATTAGAATAAGTTTTATTACTTAAATTAATCTTAACTTTAGTTTTAAATAATTATAATATAAAAACTAATTTATAATTGATATTTATTCTTTTTAGGATATCATCAAAAAAATTTTAATGAGATCGATATCTTAATAATATTCTATGAAATATTACCCCCTCCACTCTCTAAAATAGAGTTCTGTAACCTATTTTAAACTTTTTCTTATTTAAAATCAATATATTCAGTTTAAATAATTTTATAATTTTCAAGAAATGAAAATGATACTCAAATTCATTGAATAAAAATGAATTTAAAATAAATAAATAAATTATGCTTATATCATTATTACTTGTGCCTTTAATCGGGTCTCTGTTATTACTATTCATTCCAGAAAATAATTCTCAAAATGAAGGGAGAATGAAAGTAATAGCTTTATCAACATCTTTAATTAATCTATTCATTTCTATTTTATTATGGGTTCAATTTGATTCAAATATAAGTGGATATCAATTTATATTAGAATTTAACGAATTAAGTTTCTGTCATTTTAATATAGGAATAGATGGGATTTCATTATATTATGTGTTACTGACAACCTTTGTAACTCCAATAGCTTTATTATCAAACTATAAAAATATATACAAAAATGTTAAATACTTTTTAATTTCATTCTTAATTTTAGAAACTTTACAAATAGCATTATTTGTAGTATTAGACTTATTCTTATTTTATATCTTTTTTGAAAGTGTATTACCTGTATTATTTATTGTTATTATAGTATACGGTTCAGGTGTTAATAGAATAAGAAGTGCTTTATTATTTTTTTTATATACTTTAGCTGGATCTTTATTTATGTTATTAGCTATTTTACAAATTTATAGTTATGTAGGTTCTACAGATTTCCAATTTATATCATTAAATGAAATAAGTTTAGAAAGTCAAAAAATTTTATGGTTAGCATTTTTCTTAGCATTTGCAGTTAAAACACCTTTATGGCCTTTCACTGGTTGGTTATATAGAGCTCATGCTGATAGTCCTTTAGCAGGATCTATATTATTAGCTGGAACTATATTAAAATTTGCTACTTATGGTTATATTAGAGTTTTAATTAATTTACTGCCTGATGCTTCTCATTATTTTGGCCCTTTAGTTCAAACTATTGCTGTAGTAACTTTAATTTATTCTTCTTTAGCTACTATAATACAACAAGATACTAAATCTTTAATCGCTTATTCAAGTATAGCTCACATGAGTGTAGTTATTTTAGGTTTATTCTCTAACAGTATTCAAGGTATTGAAGGTGCTATATTATTATCTTTAGCACATGGTTTTGTTTCTCCTGCTTTATTCATTTGTGTAGGTGGAATCATTTATGAAAGAACAGGGACAAGAATTATTCATTATATGAGAGGTTTAGTAACTTATATGCCAGTATTCACTATTTTATTCTTTATATTTACTTTAGCTAATACTGGGGTTCCTTTATCTTTAAATTTCTTAGGAGAACAATTATCTTTAATTGGTATATGGAACCATAGCCCAATTGTAGCAGCTGTTGGTGCAACAGGTATTGTTTTATCTGCTTGTTATTCTATTTATCTTTATAATAGATTATCATACGGATTATACTCTCCTCACTTAAAACCAGTACAAGATATTAGTAGATTGGAGTTTAATTTATTAATAGCTTTATTAATACCTACAATAGTACTAGGTATATTTCCTAACGTGATTTTAGATTCTCTTCATTTATCTGTAAGTAGTTTAATATACAATATTGCTGTTTACCCCATATAAGTGACCCATTAAATAATACAATAATGGGCTTATCTGTATTATATTTAAGTTCTGTAAATGGTAACGGAGATGGTAATGATCTTAATAACAAGATAAAATTTTTAAGGTTAAAATAAAAGAAACAGGTAAACAAGAAATTTTCGAGTGGTTTTCAGGTTTTTGTGATGGAGAATCAAATTTTTCAATAGATTTAAAAAATTAAATACTTTAGTCATATTTAGATTTAGAATAGGAATACATATAGATGACATAAATATTCTAAGAAAATAAAATTAGAATTAAGTCAATTAGCAAATAAAGAAATAGGTCAAATGATTGAATATAAAAATTATGCTGTTTTTTATTTAAGTAAATTTGAAGATCATAGAGATTTAATAATTCCTTTGTTTTTTATTTATACTTTAAAAACTAGAAAATATTTAGATTTTAATGATTGGGCTGAAGCTATTAACATTAAAAGTAATTCTACACCTTCAAAAAGAAAAGATGATAATATCTCCCTTTTTTTAAGATTATAAAAAGATTTAAATGATAAAAATTGTTGTTTCCCTATAAAAATATGGGCCTATAATTTAAATGTATGTTCATCTTTTATTTCAATATCATTAATTTTTAAAGTTTAAAGCAGTCATTTAATAATAAAAGAACTAGTATTGATAAAACAATCAATATTAAATCAAGCAATCATAAAAATATATATCGTTTATTTTTAAAAATTAAAAGTAAAGGATGTAAAATTTTGATATCCTCTCTATTCCAATTTACTTGTTTAATTTCTAATATTTTAAAAGCAGGACACCATATAGATATAAAATTTAATGGTCGATAAATGATAAAAAACAAGGAGTAATGATCTTTTTAAGTATCTTAATTTTAATAGTGGCAATTGCCCTTCCATCCATCAATCAAAATATAAGAAGTATCTTATATGTAAGAATATCTTCTATAATATTTATTTATGCTGGAGCATTAGCATTTAATGCTTTCTATATTCAGTCAATTGGATCAGTTATAGGTATATATAGTGGATTATTCCAAGTCACAACCATCTCTCAATGTTTAGACCATGTAAATACTGAAACATTCATATTGTCATCATTTTTTATTTATACAAATCAAAAAAGACAAAAATTACTAAATCTGATTTCAGTAATTTTACTTATTGTTTTAATGTACTTATCATTTGATGATATTACTTTTTATCAGTTACCGGGTTTAATGTTATCATTTATATTTTCATTTCTTATTTTTTATTTTATCTATTATAGAATTAATTTTTCTAAAAATATTTATATTAGATTATTACAAAAATTTGTTGTGTTTAATCTTTGTTTTATTTCATCTATTTTATTAGCTAGTCTTCTTGATTTATATATCTTTCAAGTTTTTTAAGCGATGGAAACATAAATAATGTAAATGATTTCATAAATATTGTATGTTCATCTCCTAATGAAAATTATGAATTCAAAATTCCTAAAAAACCTATAGATATTCTTACTAAAGCTGTAGGTGATGCTTTCTCAAATATATCTAGTAATATAGGTGCTGCTAGTGCCGGAGGGTTAGTAGGTTCAACAATTATTAAATCTGTAAATTTACCGCCTTTACAAAAAGCTGCCTTGGGAGTTGCTACAGCTGGAGCCACAAGTGGGGCAGTTACCGTAGGAATACAAGGAGGAGCTGCTATAGCTTAAAATTTAAATAGTAGTGCAGCAATTAGAAATCATTCATATGGTAACCCTGATATTACTAGAGTTCCTTCTCCTGATCCTAGTATGATTAACAGTCCATTAGAAAATGGTAATGAATCAATTCCTTTAGTTGATTTATTACAAAGCTTAGTTTCATTAAATTTATTAGAACTAATAGTATTATTATTATTAATAGTATTATTACTTAATCAAATTTTAAGCCAAAATTTAGTGAGCCTTTTTAATAAATATCTATCAAAAAGATATTTATTTTTAACTCAAATCTTAGACATGAGTACTAAATATAGTACCACTTATATTAATCTTTTCATAATCTTATTATTAGTATTATTAATAATAATGATATTAATGAACTTTTTTTTTAGTTCTGTTTTATATACACAAATAGACGACTATGTTTTAGTTTATAATCATTTAAGAGGTAAAAATTCTTAACTAATATTAACTAATCTTAGCTTATTTAAAATTTACCACTTTATTATGAACCCCCTCCACCTTAAGTTAGGTGAAAAAACATTTTATTAAACTGTAGGCTTTGCTACTTATGGTTATATTAGAGTTTTAACATAATTTACCAATTACCCCCCTTATCCCTATAAAGCTAAATAAAAATTTAATTTCTTTAAAATCAAAAATGTGATTTAATCTAAATATAAATTTAAATATTAATTATCTATTAGCTTAAAACTTTATTTATCAATATTATAAAACTTTTATAAAACATTATATTCACTACTAATAAAATCATTAGTAGAAAAGGTGAAACGAATGTATATTACCGAGAATTTAATGGATAAATAAGGCAGTTATTTAAAATAGCTCAGTTATGAAAAGTAATAAATAAATTAACCAACGTTAATTAACAAATCATTCAATATGTTTATCAATACTACCCTTAGTATCAGTTTAATAATAAAGTTTATCTATTTAATTTTTTTTATTCTAATAACTATTTATTTACTCTCATTGGAGGATGAAATTAATACAAGGGTTAATAGTAAACCACTACGACAAAGTAGTAGTAAATTACCCAAACATTTAAGAGATGGCATTATTATTTATGGGCCTGCATTAATTGCATACCAAAGTTTAATAGATAGATGGTCTTCTACTGGTACCAGTTCTAACTCTCAAACAGCTCCAAAAGAAAACGAATCTCAAACAATTGTAACCCCCAAAGAAAACGATAATAAATTGGACATAAAAACCTTAAAAGCTACAATCCAAAATCAAAAAGAAGAAATAGGCTTACATAAAGCTCATATAAAAAACTTAGAAAGTGAAAAAAAAACAATGGAAACTCAACACCAAGAAAAATATGAAAAAATAATCTCTACAGCTAATAATTACATTAACTCCAAAGAAAAAGTAACTTTTTCTTTGGATAAATTAAATGAAATCGAACAGCTTAAAGCTAAAAATTCTGGTGCTTCTTTAACAAAAGAAGAAGAAGACCTAGTAAAATTAGAAGCAAAATATAGAAAAGATGTATTAGATGCAACTAATGCCCAAAAAGAATGTGAACAAGAAATCAAAAACTCCTTAAACGAAAATAAACCTTCAAAAAGTAGTGTAATCGACTTTGATTTACAATCTTTTTTAAATTCATTATCTACAGAAGAATTATTAGCTTTTGCTGGTATCTTATTAAATAGTTTAGTCTTAAGTCATACGATCTCTATTATATTAACACTGTATGGTGATTATCTTATTAACAAATTTAATTTGGAAAACCGATACCCAAGATTAGCCAAATTAATTAACCTAAGAAGAACATTACAAGCTTATTATTTAAGAATAAGTTTCATTTGGATTTTTTTAGCTGTGATACCGCAACTAGTTGTTTACATTATGATCTTAGAACCTAGACTAGGGGAAATTTTCAATATTTTTATGTAATGCTTTATTTTATAAATAATTTCCCCATTTTAAGGTGTAATAACCCACAATCTAAATCTTGAGCACAACTATAAGGTTCACCATAAGGTTTACTTTGTTTTATAATGGTTGTAATTAATTTATATTTATCTTAAAAATTTTAAATAAGTTATTATTAATAATTTGTTTATTTTTACCTCTGTGAAAAATTGTTTTAAAAATTAAGTTTTTTATTGAAAACAAAATGTTTTTTTAAAGATGTTTAAGAGATAATTTTTAGGAACAAATATCTTTAAATTCAAATAAATTAAATCATCCCCCTATTTTTTACCATTTGTAACAATTGGTTATATTGTAATAGCTAGCCTATGGTAATGAACCTGTTTATTAATAATAAAATAGTTAAGAGATGTTCTTTAACTTTATTTATTTCATTTTTAATAAAAACTATTATTTCTTATTAATCTTAATAAGATTCATATGCTCCAATTTTAGTTAGGGGTTAATTGAAATTTTATTTATAAGTAGTATTTTTTACTTAAATTAAAAAAAATATCTTTAAATACTTGTGTGTATAAAAATATGTATCCTATTTGTTAAATTATAAAATTTTATAAAATTATTTGGTGTCAATGTAAATAATAATTAACAATAATTGTTTAATAATTATATAGAACATAAAAATTAATTCTAAAATTTTGGACAATGTCATATAACATTAATGTTATAATTTACCTTCTTTCATTTATAGTTTTAATATTTTTATTACATTAAATATAATATATAAAACATATATAAAATTATATATAATAGTTATCCGAGAATAAAACTTCTTTAAATATTCAATCTAATAATAAATTAAAATAAATTATTAAAATAAAAGAAAATAAGGTCTGATAAAATATAAGTGTAAAAGAGTATTTAATATAAAATATTATTAAAGGGGATATCTGATAATTGGTAATCAATTGTAGTTGCATTACAAGTATGATAGTTCGAGTCTATCTATCTCCATATAAACTATTATAAAACCTAATGATAGTTAGCTTCAGTTGCTTAATGGTAAAAGCGTTAATTTGAAGCATTAAAGAAGTGAGTTCAATTCTCTCCTGAGGCACTATATCTTATTTTTATAAATAAAAAGTTTATAAAAGTAAGTTAGCCAAAATAGTTTAAATGGTTAAAACGGATTCCTTGTAAGAATCTAATACTGGTTCAATTCCTGTTTTTGGCTTATGAGTTGTAGTTTAATTTGGGAAAACACCATTTTTTGGTGGTGGCTTATATCAGTTCGAATCTGGTCAACTCAGTATGAATATTCTCTACGGAGAATTAATATATAGTGATCTTCTAAAATAAAATATATGATTTATATTAATAGTTTATATTAGGAAACAGAACTCGATTGGTTGAGTGTCTCCCTTTTAAGGAGAATGGTCTTGGTTCGATCCCAAGTGTTTTCATACTTATAAAAAATAGGATATAATAATTTTATATAAATAGATAATGTAAATTAAATAATTATGTTTTTATTTTATAAGAATTAATATTTAGGGCAGGTGATCCGATTGGTAATGGTGGTTTTCTGTAAAAAAATTGGTTTATACCGTAAAAGGTTCGATTCCTTTACTGCTCAATTCAATTTTTTAATTATTTTTATTAAGACTGTAGCATAATAGGTTAATGCAATTCGCTCATAATGGATCTTATAAGGGTTCAATTCCCTTCGGTCTTATTTTATTATAAATATTATTTTTATATTTGCTTTAAAGGGCATTTGGTCGAGTCTGGTTTATGGCGCTTATCTTGAAAATAAGTACTTCTAAAAAAGTCGTGAGTTCAAATCTCACAGTGCCCGATCAAATAAAATAACTAAAAATCATTATAATCACTTTGAATAAAATATAATAAAAAATTTTTTAACAAAAAAATAATTTAGTAAAAGAGGTAATATTAGTTTAATTGGCAAAATAACGTCTTGTGGCGACGCTGATCAGAGTTCAAATCTCTGATTTTACCCTTTAAATATTTAGAATGATATAGAGTCATTCATTTATCTTAAAAGAGAGTTAAGATAGTTAAAACTGGGATTAACTCATTTAATTTAGTAAGGTTATAAGTAATAATTAAATATAATAGATACCTGAAGGTATGGTATAAAAAAAAATATAAGTTTTCTTTTTCAAAATACAGTAAATTTACATATAAATTATCAGTTCTAACACTTTAGTTTGTTTATTTTATTTTTATATTAATGTGCAATATGATGACCTATATTTACTTATGAATTTTTATAGTAAATTCAGTTCCTATTTACAAAACTATTCTTACAATTATCTAACTCCCTATCTCGATTAGCTGATATAGTTTAACTGGTTAAAACTTATCATTCATGACGATAAAATAAAAGTTCAATTCTTTTTATCAGCTTTTTGTTACCGATAAAACCTACTTTTCAGATAAAAGAAAAGTAAGTATCTATTTTACCTCTTACTTTAAATTTCCACTAAAAATGTTTGAATTAAATAAATATCAAAGTTGAATTGAGATATAGAGACAGGGTTGTCTTAAAGTTCACCGATGAATGACTAATTTCTTTTAACTTAACAGAATTCAAAGCATAGTAAAATACATATTTATTATTTTTGTGATGGTGATATAACCTTCCATAGTTTAATTTTCTAAAATTTTTTTTAACTTTAACCTAATAAAACAAAATATTAACATTAATTAATGAGAAGTTTATCACTATTGATTTAGATTCACATCACCTCACACTTTGTGGAAACTAAATTAATCTTTAGTCCTTATATACACAATAAGTAGTAGTTGTACTTTAAATATAAAAGTATCTTTCCATTAAAATATTATTTGATAAGGAGTCTTAAGCTTTATTAATTAATATACATATATAACTATATTATTATACTATAAATATATCCTATTTATAGATATCTACTTTGTTTTATAGTAACAAGGATTTATCTTTATAAAATTTTTGTAAGGAATTCAAAAAAATTAAAAAATTAAAAAAAAAATATAACCAAAAAATGATAAAAAAAAATAAATAAACACACAATATGTTATTAAATACAAACCAATTAATGGTAAATTCACCATTAGAACAATTTGAAGTTACTAATTTAATAGGAATAAATGCACCTATCTTAGGATATTTAAATATTACATTAACTAATTTAGGTTTATACTCTTTATTAGTTTTATTTTTAATAATTGGAATACATTATGCTGGTAATAATGAAGTAAAATTAGTACCAAGTAAATGGTCAATTGTTTTAGAAAGTTTATATGCTAGTATCCATTCAATGGTAAGAGAACAATTAGGTAAAGAAGTATACTTACCATTTATTTACTCAATCTTCTTTTTCATCTTAATAGCTAATTTAACTGGTAACATACCTTATTCATTTACTATTACTACTTCTATTATAGTAAGTATTGGTTTCTCTTTCACTATTTTAATAGCAGTAACTATTTTAGGTTTAAGTATTCATAAATTACACTTCTTTTCATATTTTGTACCATCTGGATGTCCTTTAGCATTAGTTCCATTATTGGTACTTATCGAAAGTGTATCTTATCTGGCAAGAGCGCTTTCATTAGGTATAAGACTGTTCGCTAATATGTGTGCAGGACACACCTTAATGAAAATTTTATCTACTTTCCTTTATAAATTATTCTTAAGTGGACCTGTTGTAGCGGTACTTACTTTAATTCCGTTTACTGTTTTTTTAGCAATATGTGGTTTAGAATTAGCAGTGTCTTTAATACAAGCTTATGTATTCACATTGTTAACTATCTCATATATCAAAGATGCTATTGAATTACATTAGTATAACAAACATAGTAATGAGAAAAGTAAACTTATTAAATCCTTGGACTGTAACAGGGTTAACTGACGGGGATGGTTCTTTTTATGTAACGATATCAAAAAGTGTTAAAAATAAAATAGGTTGGTCTGTTTCTATTAATTTCCAGATAGTATCCTCGGAAAATAGTGCTAATTTGCAAATGTTAGAACTAGTTAAATCTTTTTTTGGTAACATTGGTAATATATCTAAACACAAATCAGACAATACTTTAAGGTATACCGTTGGTGGTGTATCAAATTGTAAAATAATTCAAACACATTTTTCAAATTACCCCTTATTAACATATAAATTAGTTTATTTCAATTTATGGTCCATTGTTTTAGATATTATGGGGAAAGGAGAACACTTATCTCCAGAAGGTTTACTAAAAATAGTTAGTATCAAAGCTCAATTTAAAAAGGGGCTATCCAAGTTATTGTTAACCAGTTTCCCTAGTTATACTACTACTGTTAGACCAAACTTTAATCCAAATCTACCCTCAATGAATATTAGTTGGCTTTGCGGTTTCATGAGTGCAGATGGGCATTTTGGTTTGAATATAAGAAAACACAGTAAACTTACTTTAGGAGCCAACTGTGAACCAATTATAACTATAAGTCAAGATGGTATAAGTTTAATTACCTTAGAGTACATTGTATCATTTTTAGGGATAGGAAAAGTTACCAAAGATTCCGGTAATAGAACAACTTATGTGTATTACCTAGCTTCTCTTAAAAACATTAACCATTTTATCAATAAGATAGAAGGAACTGATCTAATAGGGGCCAAAGCACTAGATTTTGCAGATTTCTGTAAAGGAATAGAAATAATCAATAGGAAAGACCATTTAACTCAAGAAGGTTTAAATGAACTTAAAACACTTTCTAGCCAGATGAACTCAAAAAGAACTAATTTTTTTAATCTTTAAAAGAATGATCTATTTAAGTGTCTTAATATTAATAGTGGCAATCGCCCTTCCATCCATCAATCAAAATATAAGAAGTCTCTTATATGTAAGAATATCTCCTATAATATTTATTTATGCCGGAGCATTAGCATTCAATGCTTTCTATATTCAGTCAATTGGATCAGGTATAGGTATATATAGTGGATTATTCCAAGTCACAACCATAAATCCATTTTTTGATGGAATTCTCGATCAACCTTTCATTTTATCTTCATTCTTTATAAAAAATAATAATAATAAAAAAAATTTAAGAAGTAAAATATTTTATAATATTAAAGCAGGTTGGGATATACCTGTATTACCAGAACATATAATCAGATTGGATAATAATTTTTATATTAGAATATTTAAAGTAATCGGTGGTATATCTGTTTTTATTATTATCAGTGGAATAGGATTAAAACTTAATAAAGTATATTTTTATATTATTTTTACTATTTCAATGTTATTTATTATATATAAGATAGTCCTCGGTTTTTATGCATTAAAACAATGGATACATAATTTAAGAACTGGTAAATTCATAGTAAGAAATTCACCATTGGATTTAATTGGAACTATTCTAAGAGGAGGTGTAGCTTCTATAAAAGCTACTGCTAAGTTTACCGTAGGGACAGGTATGACTTATGCTCTATGTCATGAATTAGATGATATTTTAGAAAGGGATGGAAAGGATCCTTTTTTTGTACCATACGTGAAAGAACTCCTAAGAAAAACTGGAGTTGAAGAACCAGTAAAATACTACTTGTCTCAAATAGGTATAAAAGACGCAGTAATAGCCCCGGAAGTTTTAGATTCTCATATTAATTCTATGTCAGTTGAAGATCAGGCCCTATTTGAAGAATGCACTGGTCAATCGTGGTCCGATTTTGTTAAAGCACATAAAACTGCAGTAGACATTAAAAACGGAACTATTCAAGCTAGTGTTTCCTCACACTTTGATAAGAATGATCCCTTTAATTTAAAAAAAAAATAACCCCCTCCACTAACTGGTTGCCGGTCACACTTTAATGAAAATTTTAGCAACATTCTTATATCAAATGTTTAATGCTAGTTTCATTGTAGCTATATTAACTTTAATTCCATTTACTTTATTCTTGGCTATTATGACATTAGAATTAGCAGTATCTGTAATTCAAGCTTATGTATTTACAATTTTAACATGTTCTTACATTAAAGATTCAATTAATTTACATTAATCTTAAAACTGTATTCAGTCTTTATATTCATTATTCATTTTTAATAAATCAGAATATAAATAAAGTTAAAGAAGGGGAAAGTATTTAATATAACAACAATTATTATATTTCCCCTTTAATTATGTATAGTATCATAATAATAAATCTAAATTTAATCTATTAATAGAATTACTCACAATTTTCTACTCTGACGACTTCTATTACTATTAATAGTAAAGAAATATTGGATAATTAATAAAAAAATAATAAGATTGGTAATTAAATATAGGAATAATGCTAGTTATTAAAACTAGAGTTCTCAGTTCAAATCTGATGTATCTTATCTAGCTTAAAAAAGCTAATTAATCCAAATTATAAAACAGTTAATCCAGTATCAATGTTTTTGATATGTACTAACATATTTAAAATGTAATTAAATTAAAAAATCAATCATGGAAAGAATCAAATTATACCAACAAATAGTAGACTTGTTTCAAGGAGTAAATAATCAAGATAAAGACAAACAAGTTATAGTCCATCCTCAAGCTAATATAATGCAAGATCATATTAATGATTTAATAAATAGACAAAATGAATTAAAATCTAATTTAGAAAAAGTAGTAGAAGAATTAGATCTTGAGGTGACTCCCTTAAATGAAGCATTTCCTATTTACAATCCTCAGGAAGAAATATTTCCAGTTAAAATCATTAAACACATTGCTAACAAACTTTTTCATTTAAATGAATCAAAAATTGATGAATTAAAAATAAGTGATAGTGTGGATAATAATTTAATTAGTAGTGATACTATTATAAACACTGTAACCCCGGAAGTAAGTAATTCAATTCTGTTGCTTCTTTAAAACACAATCTCCGCTTCGACCCTTGGGAGATTTAGGTTAAACGACTATAAATGAAATAATTGTTAATTTAAACCATTATAAATTTTCAATAATTGGTTTAGTTGATATTTACCCTGGTAAAATTATCAGTGCAGGGTTCATATACACTAGTATTGTTAATACTTATGCAAAAATGGTTTATCCATTATCTTATTTAAACAAATTACCCCAACAAAGCCATTAATTATGGTTGAAAGACAGAAGAGTAAAATTAACAAGATTTATGCTAGGTCCAGCCCCTGCTATAACTATGTTATTAATTTTAATTACTCAAAAATCAGTATTTTATGCCATCACCATCAAAGATGTAGAGGTAAATATTCAAAAAAGTTTAATTACATTATTGTTATTTACACCTAAAGCTATAAAACGTATAAAAGGTATTCACTGTTACTCTACTTCAAATTTAAGTAATAATAATAATAATAATAAATTTAAAATTTTTATGGGTATAATTATATTCTTAATATCTTTATTAAATTTTTCTGATTTAAATTCCTTATTTGTTTTATTAAGTGGTTTGACTGTAAAAGGATTAGTTAAATTTTATTGTATTATGACTAGTTTTTTTTATATTTTCAAACTTATTAAGTATATTTTTAATTATTTGATTTCACAAAAATTTAATTAAAGTACCTTTGTATTTACCTTTATTTATATTAAATTGATTAAATACTATCAAATATAAAAGTTCAAAGAAAGTAATCCGAATTTTTTTAGATTCTTTAGTAAAAGACACGGTAGTTCATTTCTTTTGTTTAATTCTCATTTCTTTTTTATCTAGCTATCTATTATAAAATAAGGGGTGTGATACTAATCATAGTTTTATTTTTTTTTTAAGTTATTTCCCCCTATTTTATAATCTTTTTAAACAAATGTAGCAAATAAAAATAAATGTTAGTAAAAAAAAACAAAAACAATTCTTTAAAATTAAAATGTAAAAAAAAAATAGTGCATTTTCTATAAATATAATTGATTTAAATATTTAATAAAAATAAATAATTATCAAGAAACATTTTCTTTGAATAATAATATTTAGAAAAATATTTTTCTAGGTTTTTAATCATAAAATAGTTTGGCTATTTAATTAAAGTACACACTGTTATTGGTAAAAAAAACAAAAATATAAATCTATTTACTATCTTTAAAGTTAAAGATTTTTATAGTTGAATCATTTGTTCTTTCATTATAAATTATAATGGAAATATAAAATAGGATGTACAAGTATTGTATTGATAATAAAATATCTTTAAAAATATAATTACTAAAAATAAAATAAAACGATTATAGTCAAAACTATAGCAATAGGTTAAAAATTTTACCCTTAACTATTAATTAAAATGGGATAATTATCATTTTTAATTAAGGGAAAAAAACAAAACAAAACAAAACAAAACAAAACAAAACAAAACAAAATTTAATTTTTTAAAAAGTACGTTAAAATAGATTTTTAACTTTAATTATAAAATAACCTTTTTAATAAGTAGAAAAATAAAGATAATTGGTATTGACAAATGGTTCAACATTAAATGAAAGAGTCATATATTTTCTATTTAGTAAAATATAAATATTAAAAAATTATATTAATCTATCATTTATTATTTATAAATTTAAATACAAATAAATAAAATAATTATTCTTTTATAAAAAGAAATCGATAAAAGTATCGATGACAATATAGTAATAACATCAAACAGTAATTCAAAGGGGTTATTAAGGAAAAACTAGCAAATTTATAAAAAAGGAGGGCACAAGTCCAAAAGCCACAATTTACCGAAAGGTGATCAAGTTTCATTAGATTTATTTAATGTTGACAAAGAATGTAGGCGATCCTAAGGGAAACCTTTATATTTAAACTTCCCGAAGTAAAACATTTCATTAGGGAAAGGAAAGGAAATCAACCGAGACTCCGAAAGTAATGGCGAGTGAAATCGGACCAGCCTTTATTTTTAAAAATAAATTTAACAAAAATACACACCAGAAACCAAAGAAGGTAAAATAGTCCTGTATGTTAAATCTTTTTAAATTAATGTTTAAATAAGTATTATTAAATTAAAATTTATTTAAATAATGAGTACGACGAGAGTGAACTTGTCGGAATATAGGGGAACCATCCTCTAAGGCTAAGTATTTATAAATTTAGCGATAGTGAAAAGTACCGTGAGGGAAAGTTTGAAATAGTTATGTATTTTTAGACATAAATGAAATAGTTGAATTAGTAACTCTATAAGCAGTCGAAATTTATAATTATAAATGACGGCGTACCTTTTGCATAATGGGTCAGCAAGTTAATAGGAGTAGCAAGGTTAAAAGCCTTAGTGAAAGCGACCACACTAACTAGCTAAAAGTATTTTTAATTTCATAGATATTAAGAATAGGGTATCCTTCATAGTCATAAGGCTAAGAAGTTAAATATTTTCTAGGTGTATAGTGATGGATAAGTTACTTCTATTAGACCCGAAGCTAGGTGATCTTCCTAAGACCAGATTATAATGGATCGAACGGGTGAATGTAGCAAAATTCTCCGAAGAGTTTTAGGAAGCGGTGAAATGCCAATCTGACCTAGTGATAGCTGGTTTTCTACGAAACATATGTAAGTATGACATCTAAACAAAATTTATGGTGGTACAGCACTGAGTTCCCAACTATTTCTTTTTTTAAAAGAAAAGTTTAGGTTGCGGGGACGTCGAAAATCTTACCAATGGAAGAGAATCTCGGAATGACATAAATTGATGTTAGATATTCAGACTGCTCATGCGAAGTTGGGTAGTCAAGACGGAAACAGCCGAGAACACGAAACAAGGTCCCAAATGATTTTTAAGTGAAATGAAGGAAGTAATATATTGAATGCAGCTGTAAAGTGAGCCTAAACCATAGGACTACTGGGCTCATAACAAAAACCGAGCTATTTGCAAGGAAACCCTAAAGCTTTAAGTACTCATCTAAAGATAGTAACAATCTTAAAGATAATACAATGGGTAATTTGCAGGAAACCAAATATAATTTATATTATAAAGTAGGATCCTCAACGACTATACGCTTGGAATAATTAACTAAATATTAATTATTGTGACATAGTCTAAACAATTCACGAAAGAAATTGAATAGGGTCGAGAAAGAAACGGCCTTCCTATAAATCATTTTTGTATCTCTTTTGGTAAAGTTAAATAGTAATTAGAAAAGCCGTTGGTTCTGCTTTTCACTAAGAGGGCTAGTACCCCAAACTTAAGTTAAAATAATGAAAAATAACTTTTACCTACAAAAATAAAAAAATTAATTAAAGCAAACTACAGAAACAATGAATTTAAAGAACCAAGTTAACAATAATTTTATTATGTGTTCAGGTTATATAAGTGGATTAACTCAAGCAGATGGTTCCTTTTTTTGTTCTGTTATAATCTCTCCACCCGCCTGCGGCACAACATAGATTTGGAATTCAATTTAGACCTAAATTTACTATAACTGCAGATTTAGATTCTAAATATGTCTTAGATAGTATCCAATCATTTTTTAATTGTGGAAATGTAACCGTTAATAATAAAAATCATACTGCTGAATTTGAAGTCGTAAGAATTGAAGAACTTTATAATATTATTATTCCTCATTTTTTAAATTATCCAGTATTTTGTGCTAAATTACATGCATTTAATTTATTTCAAGAAATAGTAAAAGCTTTATTTAATAAAGACAAAAGAACGATCGAAGGAAGAGTAGAATTATTAAAGTTAGCTTTATCTATGAATACTACTACAAATAGAACAGAAGAAAGAATAGATTCTCTATATTCTTTATTAGGGGTAACAGATCCTGGAGATAAAGTTTTATTTTTAAATGATAAAACAGAATTAACTAGTCCTTTATCTAATGAACATATCTCAGGTATAATAGATGGGGATGGATCTTTTTTTATTTCTTTCCTAAAGAATGGAGAAATTAAAACTGGGTTTAATATAACTAGTGATAAAGCTTCTAAATCTTTATTAGAAAGTATAAAAAAACAATTAAAAAATATAGGATCTATCCATGAAGGTTCTAAAAATGAATTGGTATATACAGTTAATGGTTTAAATCAGATTAATGATGTTTTAATACCATTTATGGATAATAATCCAATCTTTTCAGAAAGAGCTTTACATTATGAAAAATTTAAAACTGTTAGTTTAAAGTTAAATAACGAAAAACCTTTAACTTTAGATAGTAAGTTACAAATAGTTGAGTTATGTTATGACATGAATAAAAAGGGAAAACATAGAAATTTAAGTAAAACACAATATATAGAAATACTTAAAAATGAACATAATAAATAAAATAGGGGTTTAAATAAATTATATTTAAATTTCCCCCTTAGTTTGTTTTAATTAATAACAAAGATAGCTATAGGACATTGGGTAGTCGCTATCTTTTAATAAACGTAATGTAACAACGTAGCAGCCTTATACAATAGAATATTACACCAAAAATTTAACGGGTCTCAAAAAATCAACCGATATCGTGTTTATTTTGAATAATAAAATTTTAATATTCAATATATAGGTAGTAGAACATTCAGTATACTGATGATAAAACAGTGTTTCATTGTTTTTAGGTCACTGAAGAGAGAATGCTGACATGAGTAACGTAAAAAGAAGTTATAATACTTCTCGCCGAATACGAAAGGGTTGTAAGGAAAGGTTAAACCACCTTATGTTAATGCGGCCTCTAAGGAATAAAACCAAAGTTTTGTCTGATGAGTATGAATTAGAAAGTCCATTTTTAATAAAATTTAAAGGGACCAGGAAAATAATATATTCTTAACTACCGTA
>VJXU01000043.1:0-18843 GCA_008694245.1 Ganoderma sp. BRIUMSc
GGCAGGCGACGACGTTCGCGTGGGCGAACCAGATCTGCGCGGACGACCACGCGGCGCGCGGCGTCGTGCTCGCGTCGATGAACATGTGGAACAACGTCGTGAATGCATGGTGGCCGCTCGTGTTCTATCCCGCGACGGACGCGCCGCGGTTCACGAAGGGCATGTGGGCAATGATTGGGACGAGCGTCGCGACGCTCGGCGTGACGTGGACGGTGTGGTATTTGGAGAGGCGGGAGAAGCGCATGAAGGCGAGGGGGGATGAGGCAGGGGACGGCGAAAAGACTGACGTCAGAGGGAGTCAAGAATTAGAACTAGACCAGAAGACGGCGGGGAGGGGCGAAGAGAAGAGCGGGATGGGCCGAAAGTCGTGAAGGTTTATTTCCTCACGATACGCAGGGCCCGCCTTGCCGCCATGTATTTTAGTAGACACCATTCTTGATTTAGACCCGCT
The DNA here is from genome assembly GCA_008694245.1 of Ganoderma sp. BRIUMSc. Taxonomy (NCBI): domain Eukaryota; kingdom Fungi; phylum Basidiomycota; class Agaricomycetes; order Polyporales; family Polyporaceae; genus Ganoderma; species Ganoderma sp. BRIUMSc. The sequence goes on from VJXU01000043.1 coordinate 452, forward strand.
ACTGTAACGTAAACTGGGAGTGGTTAGTCTGAACGTTGTTCGTCGGTGCAGCGCAGGCGATGAGAGGAACGTTATCCATTCGTCGTACGATGGAAGGCGAGCATCAGGCTCGTCATTTTCGATAGAGGTGTTCGAAGGAATGTGCCATCTCGATCCGGCGACGTCTCGAACGCAACCGTCCTGCCGAACGTGGGTGGGGGAATGGATGTCAGCCCCCTCGGCCACCGTCTGCCCTCCGCGGAAGGCGACTGTAGCAGCCTATCGCATCCTCGGAACGCCGCCCTCGCAACTCCATTCTGCTTGAAGCAGACGCTAGTGCTAGTACCCCCCAAACTTCGCGCTCGAATCCTGCACCGTCCCGCTGCTGGCCAGTCCCCCACGCTCCTTACCCACTACTCATACACACACCAAGACAACCGCCGCCGCCGGCCATGCCGTCGTATCGAGACAGTCCCATTATCGAGCTTCCCTCAGCGAACTCGTGGACCGTGGCCGAGGACAACCCGTACTTCATCTGGGACGGGGACTCCCAGTCGTTCGTCTCTTTGAGCATGAGCGACGCCAGTGCAGCAAGCGATAGCTCCTGGCACAGCGAAGCCCTTGGTAAGCGAAGGTGTCTAGGGCTATATGCATCAGCACTTACCGCAATATTTGGCGTAGCGCAAGCATACGCGAATCCGTGCTCGAGCCCGAAACCGGTTAGCCACGACTGGGCGGAGGAAGTCGAGGAGGAGCTGTTCGCCGGCGAACCCGTCACCTTCTTCGAGGCCACCGTGCCGGCGGGGAGATCTAAATTCGGAGCCGAACAATGTGGCACTATGTCAGTGGGCAACAGAACGACCACACCAGCCTCGGAGGTGCTTCGGACGGAGATCGAAGCCTCGCTGGACATGCCCCTCCGTAGATCGTGCAGCACGATAGTCGAGGAAGACAGCAAGTTCGAGGACGAGGACGAGGACAAAGGCCGACAGCCAGAAGAGGAGCCGCCAAAGGGTCGGGATGTCAAGGTCAAGGAAGAGCCAAGTCCGAAGAGAACAGTCGCGGATCCCTTGGTTGGCACAGGGTTCGGCGTCGACGATCTTGGATACCCCCTCCACGCATGCAAGAGCCCGACAGCCGCCTTCCTGGAGAGCGTAGCCAGGGACGACGACGTGTCGAACCTTGTGGTCGTCGACCCGGAGACCCTCGACGGCGGGTATGTCGTGGTGGACATGACCGGGATGTGCGTCACGCCGGAGGGGGTGGAGGTGGGAAAGCACAGAGACCTCCTTCGGCGTTGGAGGAGCGCGATGAAGCGAGGATTCAGCAATACGCCTCTACTCGTCAGCAGCAAGGTGAGTTTAACTTCGAGAAAGGGGTCCTCCTACTACATGTTAGCCGTGCTGAGCGCCGAGTTGTGCGCGGTAATAGGCCCCGAGCAAGTATCACATCTCGAACACGAACTACGCCAAGCATAAAGCACAGTTTCACTCCATTGTGTGCGTTACTGTGATGCAAGCTGTGGAGACGGTCCCACGGTGAACATTTGGTCATGATAGGCGGAGTGTACGACGCACCAAACCGCGACCGTTGTCTCCTAGTCACTAATCTACAATTAGCAAATGAATGTGGAGCAATCCATGCACATATCTGTTCCCCAACAACCTTGTCCGTTTCAGGTTTGACAGCAGGCAAGGAGCGCATATACACATGATGGAGGTACAGATCGTGATCGTGGTAGTGGTTCACAAGTGAGAGATAAGTAGCGGCAGCTTAAACATAAGTAACTTACCTTTAAAGGTTGTCACGCGCTTGCATCTTGTTCAACGATGGCGGCCAACCGCGCCACTGGCATTAGTAGGTATTTGGTACCGGTCTAGCTATTCTAGCTGATACTAAGGGGTCCTACTTTGCACGAAGAAACGGGGGAAATATGTACGTAAGTAGTGCACAGCAAAGCAGCAACGGGACGAACAACGGCGGAAGCTAATGATACAGATGCGCGCAGACGGGTAAGATACGCGGTCCCTCAACATCACAGTGTTGAAGAAGCGGATAAGGAACATGACAACGGCAACGGCGTGGCGCAGGGAAGGAGCTCAGAAAGGAGTGTAACTATAAGTTCAAAAGATGAACGATGAACCGACGCGCGGCCCTCGTGGTGCCTCGGATCTACCAAAGCCCCCGACGGGGAGCCGTACCTGAGTGTGTCCCGCATGTCAGAAGCAGCAAGGCGTCGGAGAGAAGAACGGGATGGCGTCCTGCGACTACGGTAACCAGCATGTAACGGCTATGCCCGCGGCGAGAGCGAAGCGGATAGCGAACGAGAGCAGGACGGGACTGCGGCCGTTTTATGATGGACGGAAAAGGAGAACAATGTGACGCGCGCGGTGCATGCATGCGCGATATGCGCTGGAAATCGAAGCAGGGGGTAAAGGGTGGAAGAAGGGACACGGGAAGGGCGAGATCATGCTACAGCGGTCGGAGATTACTGTGGGCATTGACAGGGTATCGCCAGGCGGTTTCCCGGCCTGTGGCGGGGCGTGTAGGCATTTGACCGGTGATGGTTGAAAGCACCCTTAGTCGTTGCGAACCTGGATGATTGTACGAGGCCCTCATCAGGATAGCTCCATGTGCCCAAACGAACTAGCACTTACGACAAGGCGGCGGGGCTCCTCATGCTCCATGGGGGACCCGAGGGAGGCGCCGAACTGGTCAGGCAACGGGCCCGGGGCTGGCAACTTCGGGTAGGGCGGGGGAGCTGCACTGGCCGTGCCCGAAATGGGCTCGGGGCTGGTGGCAAGGGGTTGGGCAGTGGTGCTTCCCGACACAAGGTCTAGTTGCGGGGCGGGCTTGCGCTGGGCGGACGGACGGCGCTGAAGGGGGCCCGACTGTTGTTGAGCACCGGCGCTGTAATCTGCCACATTGGCGTTGGCTCGGGGGTCTGTGTACCCAGAGTGGGCATCCTCGGTACTACCGTAGGCCTGGTCGTACTGGGCACCGGCAGAGTATCCGTAGCCCCAGTTGTTGTAAGTGGCGTTGTACGTGGCGCTCGGCAACTGGTATGTGTTGCTGGGATATGCACCGTAGGCTCCTCGGTTGTAGGGACTAGCTTGCTGGGCATTGCTAGCCTGACGCGAGGGCATGCCGTACGGTGCCGCCGCGCCGTAGCTCATGTCTTGGTACATCTGGCGCGACTGTACCGAGGGCGGGACCGTGTTGCCATGGCCCAAAGAGCCGCTGTGGCCGCTTCCGGTGGAGCTCGTCTCGACGTTTCCACCAATGGCGCCGAACCCACCTGCACCGCCTTTCTCGGTGTCGTTCACGAGACCGACGTTAGAGAAGTCAATGATGTCCTGGTCTATACGATCCTTGCGGCGCCTGCGGACAGCCCATGTCGCGAGCGCGATGATCAGCACGATACCGACTAGGGTTGCCGCGGTGATGACACCAACGGAGAGGGCCTTGTTCTGGAGGAACGACTTGGGCGCACCATCCGCCTGCGAAGTAGCCGCCGGGGCCGCAGTGTCGCTGGACGTGACCGTGACCGTGGGTGGCAGGGACGATGTTGGAGTCGTCGAAGTGGTAGTCGGAGTCGGAGTAGACGTCGGGGTATCGCTAGAAGTCGTCGTCAAAGGGGTTGTAGAGGTGAGATCACTCGTGGTCGTCGAGGATGCTGTGGTTGAAGTCGAGGTCGAAGTCAAGGTCGAAGTCCTGTTTACCGGGTTAACTTCGCGTACAAGAGGCACGAGAGAGACATGGCGTACGGTGTAGTGGATGTGGCACTGTCGGAAGTAGTCAATGGAATGGTGTTGGAAGTGGTCTCAATGGGAACTGACGTTGTCGACGATGTACTGGTCGTGGAAGTGTCCGGGCCTGGGAGGCCGAGGACGCTTGTTAGGTCTCCTACTCCAGGGATGGAAAGCGTCGGAAGGTCAAGAGTAGGACTGCACAGGATGGTGAGGAGGAAGAGAGAATACAAGTTGTGGTTGTGTACTCACAGAAGTCCGCGAGCACCGAACACTTCGGTGAAGAAATCAGTCAACGACTGCGATGAATGCGTGAAATGACAAGTGAAGTTAGACACTCACAATCTTCCTCGGCACCGGCGCGGGGCAGCAAGCCAGACTTCACGACACGGAACGCACCGGACTTGCGAATCGACATGGTGGACACGGGATGGAAGAAGAATGCAGAGGCGTTGCGCAGGGGGCGGGGAATGGTTGTACAAGGTTTGGACTGGAACTGGTAAGGAGCGTGTGTGTCGAGGGCGGGAGAATGACTTCAGTAGCCTTCCAGCGACCACAGGTTGAGGGTGTGCTTGGATGAAGCTGGCACTGACAGCCGTTCTGGAGTGGATGTGGAGCGGGGTGGGGCACAATGAGGTGAGAGGGAGAGACAAAAAAAGGCAGACAAAGAAAACGAACCGCAGAATGGCCAAGTTTGTCTGAGCCTGCCAAAGACTCGGACCAGATGGTGTCAGTGATTCAAGTGGTGGTGATAGTAGCTGATAGCCAGCTGCGTCTCCCTCTCCACCTGCTCCATCGGCCCTATTGTGCCCTCCGTCATTGACGCCCGCTGCACCACCCGTAACCATCGAAACGCAGCGTGCTCACCGCCCCCTTCGGCCATGGTTCTGGCAATTACATGGGCCGTCTCCTGCGCAGGCATCTTCTCTCTCTTCCTTCTCGGAGTTCGTGCATCCCGACGCTAAGCTGGATGTTGCTGCTATCGTGCTCATTGACATTCGGCAGTGTTTTCTGCGTCCGCAGCAGGTAAACCGTTAACCGATGACGCTGCACTCCGACGCTAACGACGGTTGAATGACGGCGCTCCGATCAATTTCAATTGTTTCCATCGTGATTCAATCGCGATCGGTGCATGTTCAACAAACGCCCGTCCTCCCCGACACGAACAGGTCCAAGACCATAAGCTACAGACGCAAGTGACACAAGTACTGCACACAACATAGGCAACCCAGTACAGCCGACAGGCAATAACAAGACAGCAGTGCTCCCAATGGTATCATCTCAAATAGCTTCCACGAGCATTCCGTTCCATGATCTCTCGCAACGGTCCAAGCAGGCGCGTGAACGCATGCGCGTCCAAGGCAGCCACCTTCAACCGAGCTACGCTCGGATCTGCACGCACCACCGCACTAACAGTCGCCGCGCGGGGCTCCAGGCGGAGCAGAGACAGCTCTAAATCCGGATAAATTGAGTCACTGTGTCCGAAACGGTGAAATGCAAACGCACCGCCAAAGTAGTCTCCCTTCTTGAGATGCCCGACAACGTCGTGCCCACCGTTCTGGATTTTCGTCACGACCGCGTTCCCTTCTTCGACAAAGAAGAACGTGTCGCCCATCTCGCCCTGCCGCACGACCGCCTCGCCGTCCTCGTATACCCTGCTCACCAACGCGTCCGCAACCTTGCTGCGCTCTTCAGGCTCGAGCGACGCGAGCAGGTCCACTGACGACAGGAACTGCTCGTACATCGTTCGGCGCCGGTGCGCTGCCTTGAGGATGATCGTGCGGAAAGTGATCCGGTCGAGCGACCAGAGCGTACACGGCTCGATGGCCAGCACGGTCGCAGCTCGGGGGTGCCCGTACATGAGCGCAAGCTCCCCAAACGAGCTGCCCTCCCGGCACTCCGCCACCTTCCTTCCAAATACCGGATGGTATCCGGGCGTCCCAATCATGTCCGACTGGGACACGGACCCGGAGAGCCAGTCATGAGGGAGCGGCTCGGGGCGGATGTAGCAATGGAGCAGGCCGCTCTCAACGACGTAGAAGTAGTCGCCAACGTCGCCCTGGCGGATGACCACGTCGTCGATGACAACCTTGCACTCCTGCATGGCGTTGAGGACGCCGGTCTCCTGCTCCTCGTCGAGGTCGCGGAAGATGAAGTTGTTCGCGATCGATGCGCGGATCCTCCGGAGCTGGTCGTCCGTCTTTGGGAATACGGGCAGTGGCTCGTGCGTCTCGCTGTCGACCGGGATGGACTCGGCACTCACCGACGTGCGGCGCGCGAGGATGGTGGCCGTGGGCGGGTGTAAGAACTCACCGGGGCTCGGGGAGATGGAGCCGTTGGCGAAGGACGCGAAGGGATTGGGGGCAGAGACAGGGGTAGAAGGCATGTCTTCACCCTCGAGCTGGAAGCTGGGGGGACTCACGGGGGTCAAGGTGCGAGGGGTGTTATCGAGGAGAGCGTTCCCCGGGACGTTGAGGGTACCAAATGGACTGGCGTTGGACATGGAGTTTTGCAGAGAGGAGCGTTGCTGTGGGAAGGACTGGGAGAAGGGTGATATACTGGTGGGACCACCAGGTGCACCCGCGGTGGGGGAAAGAGGGGTGTCCATATAGTGGTCTTGTGGTAGAGCTGTTGCGAGGGAGGGATGTCGGGCAAGTGCGTCGCGAGTGCGTGTGCGCTGCTCGTCGAGACGAGACTGGAACCACCGAGCGCAGAACTGGAGGGCGTCCTTGGGCTGGACGCGTTGTGCGTCGCGAGTGAGCTCTGAAATGAGGGAGTCGAAAGTGGACATGTCAGACATGCCTCCTCTCTGAGTTATCTCTGGGAGTGAGACAAGGACCAATTGGCGGCACGAGGTGGTGGCTGCTGTCTGAGGGAGATTAAGCTTTGTTCAAGCAAGATGGAAGGCGATTCTTACGGTGCAACTATCAAAGAGGGATGGTCATTGGCTGTGCTCGACGATGCACGCGGTGAAGAGACGGATGGGCAAAGGAGTCTGAGGTGGTTGGGACAAGTCTTGTTCCCGATTCTGCGCAAGGGCTTGTTCTCGTCTACGCGTCTACCCCGCTTTCGGACATCCAACGGCGTGACCTGCGTGACATGACAGGCACGGAACGGGTCACGGGCCTCCACGTTTGCGGGCGCCTGTGTGGCGTCACCTCTCCGCTGCCCTTGAACTCGTCTGGTCGCTGGCGGACGAGACTGTCCACTCTACCGGCACACTCCCTCTCCAGCTATCCCTCCTTCCCAGGCAGGCTTCGTTGCTTTGTCTTTCTTCTGGCTTTATGTCGTTCGCCACCCTCCGAGTCGAACTCCCGGCCTATTCCCATTCGTTCCAAGTACAGGTTACCCCTTCGTCCTCCATCCGCGATGTCAAGCACGAGATCGCCGCCGTCTGCCCCGGTGCTCCAAGTCCCGACGGTCAGCGACTCATCTGGAGGGGCCGCTTTCTGAGCGATGAAGAGAAGCTCGAGGACATTTGGAAGGTTCGCCTCCGTAGCCTTGTTTCCTCCCATGCATTCATTCATTTACCCCCCCTTCCCCCAGTCTCCCGAGGACTCACGGGTCATCCACTTGGCCGTTCATCCTTCCGCTTGGACTTCAACCCCCCCGTCTCTTCCCTCTTCCTCCCCCCCGTCTCTTCCCTCTTCCTCCCCTCCAACCCATCCCCCTACTCGTCCTAACTTCACTCAATCTCGAGCTTCTGCCGGACAGCCTACACCACCCCACTGGCAACCGCCTGCCAGTCATCCTCATCCATACCCCCATATCGCCGTGCCCTTCCCTCCTGTGGCATATATACAGCACTTGCATAACACTGCCCTAGGTATCTTATCCGCCGGTGGCATCACGCTACCCGTCCCGCCCCCAATCAACGAGCTTGAGGCATGGCGCTCGGCAGCCAAGGACCTATATCAATCGCAGGGATGGGTATGGCCTGATATCTTTGAGCAACCTTTCCCCTCTGGTAGCCCAGGAGAAGGTGCTTCTTATCAGGCGGTCACCGTGGAGTAAGTGAGCTATACTTCTAATTCGCCTACGGTTTTGCTGAGTTGGGTGTGAAGGGGTCTCCCGTATCTGCAACTGATGAACGCGGATGCCACCCCCACTCCGTCTCAGACACACGCCCTCCGTGTGCTATCGCATACCTTCTCAATTCTTTCCATGGCCAATGACCCCATGCTCTACCTCCGTGCCACGCCCCACTATTCGCCCCCTTACGCCTCAGCGACTAACGTGAATCAGCATCTCCAACATCTGGGTTTCCCCCAGCTCCGGCTCGCTCAGGGAGCGAACCCAAACCCTCATGATCCCAACAATCATAATCCTCTTGTGCCGCCTGGGGTCCCTGGCGCAGAGATTCGTGCGATCCCTGTTCGCGCACTGATGATCCCATTGGTCATGCTCGTGTTCCGCACCCTGCTGCTGCTATACTTCTTCTCGCCATCGAAACGTCCGTTATTTGGCTTGCTGCTTAGCGTGTGGATCCTCTACGAGGCATGGAACGCCATGCGTCTCGTCCTCAATGATGGAAACGACCGCGAGGCAGGTGGCGCAGCGAACCCCGGCGCGGCGAATGGCGCAGCTGGCCCTGGCCAGCCTGCAGCTCCGGCGGGAGCTGGCGCAGGACCGAATGGCAACGGTGCGACGAACGGGGCAACAAACAGATCACCGGCGAGCGCAGTGGTCGATCGGTTGTCGACGCTAAACCTGGCTGCGGAGGACGCGATCCTCGATACGGACGCACCGATTCCTGAGCCGGGGCTCGTGCAGAAGACGAAGATGTTCTGTGCCCTGTTCTTCATGACCCTCTGGCCGTCCGCTTGGGACCGGAGGCGAAACGCGCTTCGCAGGCGGGAGGGGCGTATCCGGACCGACGCCCACGCGCGAGAAGCCGTCATGCGCGATCGTGAAGAAGCCCTGACGGCGATCGCGGGTGGGGATGATCAGGACGGGGAGCAGCGACCTCGGAGGAGCGAAGAGGACTTGGCCAGGGCGCGGCAGCGGGAGCAGATGGTGGCACGACACGAGAGGAGGCCGACGTGGTTGCGGCAGTACGTGCAGAGGGTGGAGTACACAGAGTGGGTCGATGATCCTTAGTTTGTCGTCCTAATGACTTTTGGAATGGTGAGTTGAGGGGGCGGTCGAATTAGACAGCTAATCGCAGTCTAGATGTAGGATATGTCGCCCATCATCTTGGATCATGTATTCCAGGTGTGCCGGAGGTATGAGGATCGGGACACTGCTTAGCGGCTCATAATATTATTAAGGATCTTCAGGCCAGGCAGAGGCGTTGCTACACCACCACATGAATGCCTCCCCTCGGCTGCAGTCGCAAACACTTACGTCTTCCTCCCTCATGGATATTAGTGTCAATGATCCGAATCAGCGGCCGACAATTCACCTTCCCCCGCCTTTGTAACTGAAGCGCATTCCTTCCATGCGTTGCAAACATGATCCGAACACATTTGCGATGCTTGGGTCGTCGGCCCAGCCCCAAGAAGTCGCTGTTCGCGACTTCGAGGATCATCTTCGGTATTGCCTGTGACTATCCTGAGCCATTCACACTTTCCTCATGAGCAGGCGGCCATGACGTCACGCGTGCAATTGGATGAGGCCCTCAAACATATGCTTCAGTCTCGCCCGCTTTGAATGGAAGGCTGCGATCCGTGATGAGGTCAACGGCGGACATGATGACAATCAAATGGACTGGCGAACGTGGATGTATTACCGCACACTTGCGGCCCAGGCGAAGCTCGGCACATGCATACCACATGCCGCTTATAAGTATATAAAGGAGTTGAGAATCTCTCCCTCCAGTAAGTCTCTAAAGTTCCACAAGGCTAGCAAGGCAAGTTTCTTCGTCGGTTGTCTCTTCTACCCGCGGCGAATGTCTCGAGTCCTGACAGCGAGCTTATGTGACAACAGAATAGACAATATGCATATCGCTCGCGCTGCTACCTCTGTTGCGGCTACGCTCTCTGGTGTTTTGATCCCCCTGTACGTCTATCCATCAGGGGGACCAGACTGTTCGAACTGGGGCTCCCTCCTGAGCACGTAAGTCCATGCTCAACTTCAGAAGCACGTCGGTCTTGGGACTAACTGAAGCCTCGTCAACAGCATCGCTGCACATCCTACCGTTCCGTACTATGCCGTCATCAATCCCAACAGTGGACCAGGAGGCGATGGCAACCAGCCACCAGCAGAGTTCCAGCAGTGCATCCCCATGCTGCGCGCGGCCTCGGACAGCGTCGTTGTACTCGGGTACGTTCGCACCGGGAGGGCGGACCCGAGCAGAGCGGCTGGCGTGATCAGTGATGTCAATACGTACGCGGGCTGGAGCTCGTCGTACCGCGTGGACGGCATCTTCTTCGACGAAGTGTCGGGCGCCGCGAGCGACTTCGACGCGTACACCAACTACACATCGCTCGCCCGCCAGATGTTCGACTTCGTGAGTACTTATGTAGCTTGCATGTCGCCGTTCGGTCACTGACATCCGTGCCAATTAGATCGCCTTGAACCCCGGAACAGCGCCGACAGACACGGACTACTACGACCTCGCCGACATTGTGCTCTCGGCAGAGGATTTCTATAACCAGTTCAGGTCAGTAGTATGGAGTGTCAGCCTTCCATCCTCGCTTGCGTCTTCTGACCCCCCCCCTCCCCTCACCAGCCCAAGCCAGCTCTCTCTCGGCACTGCGACGCCGCCGTCCAAGCAAGCGATCCTGCTAACGGACGGGCCGTCCACCCCTCCCACAGCTCTCATCTCGGAGCTGATCACGACGGACAAGGTTGGGGCGTTCTGGGTGACGGATGACTCTCAGGCGAACGGGGCTAATCCCTACGATACTTTGCCCACCGACATCGAGGCCTTCGTCGCTGCCATTGCGGCTGCACAGACTTAGACCTAGGATGGAAGTAGCAAAACGTGGAACAACTCCCTGCGGCCAGCCAGAGCCACGGGGGGTTATGCGCATCCGTCTTTCGAAGAGCCTGTTTGTTAATTATTTGCTTCTTGGATGTATGTACCTCTGTATCTCGAGTAATACGAGTTGGTCAGAAAATCGTTCACCTCCGGCAGCTCGGCACATTTACACTGCCTGAGCTACTACACGATCGTGATCAACAGTGTTTTCAGTTTCTACCAAAATCCTCGTACTGCATTTGGCGACCAACAACAGGGGACAATATAGCGAGCATCCTGGTAATGTATCTGAGTAGGACTTCCCCTTGCTCTCTATGGCTCGCATGCGCCAGGACTGGCAAGACCACAAAAATAATATTACAGTACGAATGCTGAGTGGGGATGTTCTATCTTACAAAGGTCAACTTGCAACTACTTCACTACAGAAGTTGTCGACCACACGGCAAGCTTCACGACTCCTCTCGCTCGGCTTCCGTCATCTTGACCCAGAGTCCACCCTAAAATCGCACGTCAGGACTAAACATTACGCAGGCCGCAATTTCGTTAAGAAAATACGCACAAGGACATACAACGTCAGGTGCGTCTTCGGGAAAATCTTCTCCTTGCTACGATGGCCTTCATCGCCGAGCCACTCAGGCGGCGGGCGAGAGTCTGGATGCTGTGCACTCAGGTCGAGTTCAATGTGCGAGAAATTCTGCAGCAGGCGGATGAGGAAGAACGACATCTCGTTGTACGCAAACTGCGGAAACAAAACAATCGCATGAGTGCTCCAAACACCCCGCGAGGTCCAGGAGGTCCACGGAACGTACCTGCTGCCCGAGGCATATCCGAGGGCCGGCGTTGAAGGGCAGGAAGATGAACGGGTTGCCGGTGAAGTACTTGTTCAGACGCTCATCCACGAATCGGTCTGGGTCGAAGTGGAGCGCTGGTGGGAATCAGGTTCAGAATGTGTGTGTGTATTTACCATGATTCTGGGAAGAAGGCCTACCATCGGGACCCCAGTAGTCCTTGCGCCTATGCATCATAAAGACGGAGTACGTAACACTTGGGGGACGTCAGCGAACATCCCCCAGTTCGAGTTTAGGCGACATACGGAGTACCAGCAGGAACGAAGATAGGAGGCTTCGCAGCGTTTGGGTTTGGGATTGTAGTGTCTTTAGTAGCAACACTAGGCGAGAACGGTATAAGGGGCTCTACAATTGCCAATAACATGAGGAGACTCACCGGACGTTGAATGGGCTTTGGGTTGGGTGTTATCAGGACCGCCGGTAGCTTGGACGAAGGGCAGGGAACTCACACAATAGGGTATAGCCGCAGAGTTTCTATAAAGAGCATTGCTTGAGAGGCGTTGACGGAAGCGAAGGCGTTTTACTAACCATTGATAACAGCCCTCAGATACTTCATTGTCCGGATGTCATCGAAGTTTGGCATCTGAGTTGGGCCGATCTTCTCAATGACCTCAGCACGGAGCTTCTGGAAAACCTGGGGATAGAGGCACAAAAGATATACAGCGAATGTCAAGGTTGCCGCAGTCTACGAACGGTGCTTGGTTAATAGCCCGCCAACAATATCGCTGTAAAAATAAACGTACTGTGTCTCGACCAGCAATCATAATGTTGAGTGTCTCGTCATGGAGAACCTTCGGATCTATGATCATCATGTTAACGCCAACCCATATCTCTGGCAACGCGACCCACCTTGTGTCTGTTTAACCAAATGATCCAACAGAGTCACGTCATCATCGTCCTCCGTCATCTTCTCCGGCCTGTCGAGGGATCGGTTCTTCTTTACGGCTTCCTGCAGGATAGGCTGCAAATATGCGTCGACGACTTCCATGCGGTCGCCTGTTCGGCCTTTCCAGATCTCCTGGAAAATCCAAGTCCATCCCACGCGTAAGCGGAAGGCAAGATCGTCTTGGACCCCGCTGAAGGCTTCCGTGAACCTGGCTGCCGCACCCTTGGACAGTGTGGCGACCGCCGGAGAGGGTCGGTCGTTGTACGCGTATGGGAGGTCGTAATTGAGGCTGTGGACGCACTGGCCGAAGAGGAACTCTGTGGCGCTGTCGAGGGTGAAACGGGAGACCAAGTCCTGGAAATCGACAGCGTGCCCGTTCCGGAAATGTGCCTTCATCTTCTTGATGGCGAAGTCTACACCAAGGCAACATGAGCAACACAGCACTGCATGGATGGAGCATGGGCGTACCTGCGTGCCTATCGAACATTTCGAAGTGAGAAATCCTGTCCCGGGTGAAGTATGGCCGGGTCATCGCGCGATGGAATCTGTGGGAATATGCATGAGCTCGTTTCGACCCCGCCCTGTTTTACGCGGCCACTGACTTCCACATATCGCCTATGGGGAACAAGGTCAGCCATGCGTTACTACTACAACCACATCTGAAAGACTGACCATCGGCGTTGAATACCCCTTCTCCGAGCACGTCCTGCAATGAAAACTTGAAGTGATCCCCCTTCTCAAACTCATGGAATTGAGTGGCAAGGATCGTCTAGAAGTTGGCAATAAGTAATGTGCCGCTTTGTATGCACGCCCATGCGCCCACGCACCTTCACGATGTTCGCATCTGTAGCTACGTACATGGTGTCCCCCAACAAAGTGACCGAGTGCAGGCCAACCATCTTGTCGACCTCCGGGTTGGTCCAGAAGCCATCGCCTGTCATGTTTGCATGCAGTCAGGGCTTCAAGCCACAGCGGGTTCGCAACTGCGCCACACACCGGGATAACCCTTCCTCCACCCCTCCATGCTGATCTTGACGAGGTCCAGGTTACCGAATTTCTGGCCGTCCCAGCTAGGCGGCAGTACCGCGCCCATACGGGCAGCGCGCCGCCTGACGCTCCATCTCCTGGAGAGTACGCGCACGACACGCAGGAGCGGGATGCTGAAGATGGAGGTCAGCGCGACTACGAAAGTCGGAACGTGGATTATGTTGAAGGAATGCAAGACGCGTGCGGCGACCAGGATGGTGGCGGCAGGCGTCAGTTGAGACAGGATCCACCAGAACACGGGCGAAAACCCAGGCCCAAACAGCCTGGATGTTGGTGACGGCATTCCGCGCGACGGGGGGGACTCAGAGCCAGTCGGCAACTTGTCTTGGGGGTCCGGTGCGCAGTGAAGGGGATGGATGGGTGGGTGGAGGAGCCCACAGATGTGCTTGCCTTAAAGTATGCTGCTGCTGATGATGTTAGGACTCTGCCGGAACCCCCTCACGGTTACGCACGGTGATGCTTAATAATGCCTATAAGGACCTTGGCGTTTTGTCGCCTTTCTCGCAATCAGGCACCTGGCGTGGCGGAGGCCACAACTTGAAGCTGTGCAGCCACCGCAGCGGGCCGGGTGTCGACTCAGGGGAAATTTGAAATCGAATGCAGCGGCCATCGCCCTCACACGCAGTGTAACCCGTGCCCAGCGGACTGTCGCAAGTCCACAACGGCGCGAAACCATTCGGCAACTTTGTAAACGACGCAGAGGCGTTGATGGCGGAGGCTGCCGAGGTTTCGTTGAGTCCGGAGCCAAACCAGAACATCGTGGACTTGCCAGAGTCAGCCTTGTACATCGAAACAACATACGCAAGCCCCCGGCACGCCGCATACCTACCTCTCGGAATACTTTCGTAAACAAGCGATGGCGACTCGCCAGGTGGCATGACCAAATACTTACCTGCTCAAGACCCGGCACGAGGACTCGGAGGGCAGGCAAAGGACAGGATCTGAGGATAATAGATGATGAATCCCACTACCGCAATCGTCATCGTCTGTCTCCTGCTGTCTTGCAGAGAGATACTGACAGCCCGATGCAATCTAGAAAGATGTACCTCAGCATATATGCGCAGTGATGCATCCGTCCCGCCGAAAGCGCATACTGAAAGGTTCTGGGGCAGCGCTGGCTCGTTCAAGTTGCTCTCAGGCCCTGCCGTATCAAAAGTCGAACGATATTCAGGTCGGTCTCCATGTGAGAGCGATAGGCCTGCGGCAGGAAGATGGGACGGAGGATGGACGAGAACATAGTTCACAACGAGAGAAGGCCCTGCGGCCGAAATTGCCAATTGAATGAATCGCCCTTGCTGAGACGAGCGCTTCAAAGCCGGTGTCCTTGGAAAATGTCCACAGGCCTCATACTTACGGACAAGCATCGATGCCCACCGCTGCCGTGTACACTACCTCGAGTAAAGTTTGCTGCTCGTGGTAGACACATGTAGCACAACTCGCGATAAGTAAGTGTCCCGATCGGGGACCGGCCACACTTATCGTGCCAGTTTACATCAGGTCAGGAGGCTGCACGACCCGGAGCTGGTGGCACCAGAGCTGCACCTGCGCCTCGTTTCAACCTCTCCGCTTGCCACTATCTCTCTGCTTGTTTTCCCTCGCTCAACGTCTCTTCGCAACATCCCTGCCTTTCCCAGCAACAATGCCAGAGTCGAAGTTGCACGTCCTCCAACACCCAGTCGTGAACGCGCGTCTCTCCAAGCTCAGACAGACAACAACGACTGGGAAGGAGTTCCGTGAGGTGCACCCTTTCCTACACCTCCATCTCAACATGTGGCTTAAGATTCTGTCATCTCTAGGGCATCCATGATATCAGTTTGATCCTGGGGATAGAGGCAAGCCGGGATTTGGAAGAAGAGACGTTCAATGGGGCGAGTCTATCCCCCTGGCGTTCCGCCCATGATCCAGATCGTGGCCAAATGTCTGATCCTACGTCTTAATAGCAAACACCCATAGGCCCCTTCACGGGTTCTGTGATAAAGCCCAAGATCGGACTCACCCCGGTGTTGCGTGCGGGGTTAGGCATGACGGATGCGTTGTTGAATCTATTCCCGTACGTCTCAGTGTGCGACCCTTCTTGCCTCACAACCGAAGCTGAAGTGAAACGGCTGTATCTGTTGGAATGCTCCAGCGAGGCGCGCGTATACCATCTCGGAATCTTCAGGGAGAAGGTGTCACTACACCCAGTAGAATGTGAGTTCTGGCATATGTCGTTATCCGCGCCCATCCCAACCATAATTCTCCGCGGCGTCGCATGGACAAGACTACTCGAAGCTTCCGAAGGACCCCAATGTCGACCAAGTATTCCTTCTTGACCCCCTCATCGCCACCGGCGGCACCGCCTGTGCCGCCCTGGCAATGCTCGTTGACTGGGGCATTCCAGGCACGTCCTTCCTTCTCGCAGAGTGGCTGCGTGGCTGAGGGGCATGGATTTCTTGCCAGAGCACAAGATCAAGTTGCTTTGCGTTCTGGCATCCGAAGCAGGCCTAGGGCATGTTCAGGCGCAACACCCCGGCGTCGACGTGAGCTTGCCCTCCCTCCTTCTGATTTTGTCTGACGTGAGTTCAGGTCTGGGTGGCAACCGTCGACCCAAGCTTGACGTCAGATGGATTGATTTCTCCGGGATTGGGTGATACGGTATGATGTCTTGCTGTCCTATCTGGAGGCGTTGTGGAATCTGACTGAGATCCGTCGTAGGGCGACCGTTTGTACAACACGTTAAAGAGTGAAGCGTTGTAGCCTAGGAGTCGTAGGATTCAGTGACCCTTATGACCATCTTTTTCTGAACCAATCGTAGCTTTTGATCCCCAGTCGTGCAGCCAGAGCGTGAATTGCGGTAGACGCGGGCGCGACGCGACGCGATGCGTGAATGGGTGGACGCGATCACGTGGGCTGTTCCATAACGCCATCGTGAGCAAAGCTTTGCACCATTTGCCGTAAGGAAAGAATGACCGAGCTTGACGATTGCGTTTTCTTGTCGCATTCCGAATTGGACCGTCCATTAAATATTATCTCGGGCGACGGGGACCCGCACACGATCCTTCCCCACCTTTCCTTGCCTCCTCGCGCTCTTAACCATGGTCTCTCCTGCCCACTCGGGCGCATCAACCCCATTTTCAACCACCACAACGCTCTCGGCACCTCCCACTCCGAAACTCAAGGCAGCGGCCAATGATCTCCAGAGGATTGCCGAGTCTGGCGCTATAACCGCTTCCACGCTTGTCGAGTATATTGCATCTCGCAGCTCTTCCAGCTCCTCTGTCTTTGTCTACGACCTCGCAGAGCAGGCCGGCTTCGGCACACTCACAAAATCATGGGCGGAAGCAGGAGGCGAGACTTCTACCGTTGTCAACCTTCAAACACGCGCAGGTGCGGGGCTCAGCTTGGTCGGACGCCTTTCACAGGGATCTAGCAAGGATGCTGCAAAAAGCGCGGTTCTGACAGCGTATACTACGCCCTCAGGGCTCGCCGCGATGGTCCAGTCCCTCTCGTTCTTGCCCCCAGCGACCCCGACGAGCAGGTTGGTCATCCAGGTGCCCACAGTAACCCCCGTGGGAGAGCACTTCGCCCTCTCACCCACACTCGCGCCATTCACGCCCACATTGACCCTCCTTCCGGAGGGCTTCACCGTGCTCGTATCTGCGACACCCCAGGAGACTGTCGACCTTGCCGCGCTTGCGTACAAGTTGACAAACACGCATGTCATTCACCTCTTCGACCACCATGGCTCTACCCGCGAGACCGGCCATGTCACGACTCCTCCGATTGTCGTACCGGAGCCAGGTCTTACTCTCGAGGACGGCCTCAAGGCGGCTGGATACACCGCGTTCGAGTACGCGGGGAGCCAGGATGCAGAGACCGTGGTTGTCCTCCTCAACGGCCCTCTCGCATTGGCGGCAAAGGCTGTCGCGAGCCGTGTTTCCGGCTTGGGGGTCGTCGTCGTCCGTGCGCTCCGTCCATGGAATGAGGATGCGCTCCGCAGTGTGCTGCCCGCTTCTGCCAAGCGCATACATGTCCTCGACGAGGTTCCCACCGAGATCACTCAGGGCCCGCTCTATCTCGACGTCTTCTCCAGCCTCCTGGTCCCTTTGAAGCCTGGTCCCGTTGTCAAACCCCTCCGCATCGTCCCCGCGCGAACCCAGGAGTTCGTCAGGAACCCGACAGCCTTCGCCAGCTTCATCGTAGGCCTCCTTCCTTCCCCCCTATCTGTCCCCTCCCTTGATGTGCCGAACCTCAAGAAGCTACTGTTCTTCGGCACCCCCGACTCCTCCCTGTCATCTCTTCCGCGCTTAGTAGAGGCGACCTTCCTCGCACACAAGTCGCTCACTTCACGCTTGCTGACCGACCACGATGTCTTCTCTAAGCCAGGAGGCGTCACTGTGGACAGGATTGCGCTGTCCCCGAAAGGCGACACTGCGCCCTATGTTCCGCTTTCAACCATCCTCCCGATCTCTTCGCAGAGTACTGGTGTAGCAAACTTCGTCGCAATCCTCGATCCCTCCCTCCTCACGTCGCACGACCTCCTCAGTCACGCAACCCCCGGGTCGCCAGTCCTTATCGTGACCGATTGGACCCCGGCCGAGCTTGCGACGACGCTGCAGAAGGAGACCATCGCGCTGGCCCAGGAGCGGAACCTCCGTTTGTGCACACTCGACGCGAAGAAGCTCGGAGCCGAGCTCGCGGGGAACAAGCACATCCAAAAGTCCCTCGAGAATGCCATCGTCCTCGTCGCGTTCCTGCGCCTGTACCTCGGCGCGGCCGCAACCGAAGACCTCGTGCGCAAGGTGGCCGCGGCGGATTTGGGTGAGTTCGTCCAGGGTGTCGATCTCGCCAAGCTCGTCCGCCAAGCGTGGACCGGTCTCGCGGAGATCGACCTTGCCGCCTCCGCCGACGACGAGAAGCCCGCGTCGGCCCCGCTCAAGCACTTCGAGTTCAATGCGATCGCGGTCGAGACCGCCGAG
>VJXU01000044.1:0-20118 GCA_008694245.1 Ganoderma sp. BRIUMSc
CTCGGGCACCCCCGCTGCTATGATCCCGATGTCGCGGCCCTGCATCGCGACGTCGGGGAACGCGCGCCCGGTGGTGTTGAAGCGTCCAGCGAGCGGGCTCGGGGACGAGGCGTTGGTGTGCGCGGTGATGTTGAGCGCGTTGAGGTAGCTGAGCGCCACGGAGGCCTGATAGTCTGGGCGCGGGAAGATGTTCGAGAAGCCCCCCGAGGAGAAGGTCGCAGCGTTCTCGGGGCTCACCCCCTCAGTGCTCCCGACCGCAGTCACGCTACAAGCGCGGTACCATGAGACTGCTTGTACAGCGATATCGAACGACGGTAATGCAACTCACAAGGGGCAGGTGGCGGGGAAGACGGGAATGAATGA
Source organism: Ganoderma sp. BRIUMSc (assembly GCA_008694245.1). Classification (NCBI taxonomy): domain Eukaryota; kingdom Fungi; phylum Basidiomycota; class Agaricomycetes; order Polyporales; family Polyporaceae; genus Ganoderma; species Ganoderma sp. BRIUMSc. Next base: position 364 of record VJXU01000044.1, read on the forward strand.
GCCGTCGTCGCCGCACGTATCGTTGGGCCGGATGCCCGCGACGCCGCCGTCGCCCGAGGCAAACAGGATGCTCGTCCCGCGCGTTCCAAGTTGTGCAAAGGAAAAGCACAGCGCCCTACACGATACGTTACGAGTGTCAACCACAGTAGAGCGCAAGGGGAATGAGAGGGGGAGGTCTTACTCTGCGATCTCTGGAGGAACGACGTTCTCATTCGCGCCGAAGCTGGTCGTCAGAACGGGGGGCGGGGTGTCCTGGTCCAGGAGGAAATTCACGAGATTCGCGACTGAAGTGAAGAAGTCGGTCGCAGCTGACCCGACGGAAATGAACTGCACGGGGACGTTTGTCGCTAGCCCGACGGTGTACTCGATGTCCAGGCTCTGAGGACCAGGGCACGACCAGCTCAGACCTAAGCATCACCAAGATAGAGAAGGAAAAATACGTACGGCCTCCAGGGTTCCCGGACCAGTCGTCGGTCCTCCGTCAAGGCTCTGAGCAGTGAATGTCCCATTGGGAAAGTCGGGCCTGGTCCCCCGCAAGAAAGCCTGTTCGAGTGGCATGAGTTCACGCGAATGGAGGAGAATCCGAGTCTGAACGACATACCGTCAAATCGGTCTGATTCGCGACCTCGTTCAAGAACCCGCTGACCGCGATACTGTTGTTCGGCGCGGTGGCAGGGTCGGTGGGGAGATTGTAGAGTGCCTGAACACAGAGGGGCGCGATGCCTTGAACGCAAGCGGCAGGCACCAGCTTCCGCTTTGAGATGGATGGCGCGGACACTGGTGGAGCCACCTTACGGAGAGGGGGCCTGCTGATGGAAGGCAGCACACTACAGGGATAAACAAGTATGTCAACTCTTTGTCCAGCCCTTGACGCCAGATGGAGCGAGGCGTACTGCGTGGTAGGGTGCACGAACGCGAGGTGCGGCTGTATCGCCGCGGGGATCGCGTACGAGACCGTCTTGTGCGACGTGGCACCGGTCTCGGCGTGCACGAAAGGCTGATAGTTGGCACTGAACATCGCATTGGCCGTCGCGATTGGGACGCGCAGGTGCAGCATGTCTCCCGCCGGCGACGTGGACTGGGGTGTCACGTCGTACTTTGCAAGCCAGTTCATGATTGCCTGCACGCCCTCGGGGGATGGTGCGACGAAGCCGATGACCTGAAAGATGATATAATTTGCGCTGAACAGTCTGTGTTCTGTACTTACAAACGACACGCACCTCAGACTTGGATAGGTGTTGCCCATAGTTAGCGCTCGAGGGATCGCTGATGTCCATCAGAGTGTTGATGAGGCCCGTCTTGTTGTTCGGGTTCAATGCGAGAGTTAAGGGCATCGTGAGGACCCCATCGATGAGGTCTCCAACCACATCTCTGCTCTTGGCGAAGGCGTGTAGCTCCTGAGAAGGAAGAAGAGCAGGCCTCCCGAAGGAAAGGGGGAGGATGGCGAAAAGAAGCAGCGCGGCTGAAACCATGTTCAAAGAACGACAAAAGGGACAATCCAGCGTCGAAGGAAAAGAACGAAAAAATCAGCAAACGAACCTAGCGGGCACGGGTATCGTCTGTCTGAAGGGGGGGGGCTTTAAACTGATTCGAATGAGCGCTGCACAGTCGGAATGCCGAGGCACACTGTTCAGCAACGTACCGCAAGGCTTGACGGAAATCAAAACTACGACATCGAAATTCATGGAAGCAATGTATGGTATCAGGTAGTCCTTGGCACCCGTAAATTGGACACCATTACGAAAGGGGAATGCAGCGACGACACCATGTCTTGAAAACTGGAATCCCGCCTGAGAAGTTGGAAGAAGTCGACAGTGTTTGCGTCTCGCGCTTGACTCCCTTCTGCAACTCCATGAACTCGCAGAACCGATACTCGAGTTATCTGTAGGCTTACTGACGCAGGTCAGGTGGGATGAAGTGCGCGAGGAATTTGAACTCACCGTCGGCTAGGTTGCCGTAAGCCCATCATCATCTTGGCATCTACCATCCCGGAGGCGCGTTCGCCGGAATCATGTAGTCCACTTCCACCCCATTACACCCGTGTCTCCCCAGTGTGAGAGAGCGACCCCCCATGGATGCGAGAGAATGCGTCGTTCCGTCCCTTTCGCCTGTCACTCTAGAGACGGTGACCATAGAAGCTCAGCGGAGCATGCCTGTCCCGTGTCAACGCGGCTCTTTAGCTCTCGAAACTGTGCAACCATTGCATCCGTCCTGTAGATTAACTGCCGGAGCGTAAACACCTGGTTGGTGGCTGTAGTGAATACGACCATGGTCGTATACAACGTCTGATGCCAGCAGTCATCCAACTGCAATATGCCCTCTGAAAACAGTGACATTTGTGAATCGGCCGCAAGGATGGCGGCTGTTTTACAATCGGATTTCAACTTGTCAGTCCACAAAGCTTCTCCTGGATGGACATAAGTACGATGGATGGTCAGCGTCGATCGATTGGTGCAGGTGACGGGTGAGATGTGATGCACCTCCTGCCTCGTACAACTTCTTTGCCGATAGTGGTACCGTCATCGTACTAGCTCCCCGAAAGTAGCTTTGTCTGCGTGGGCGTAAGTGCACAAGTACCACGTCTACATAGTAATGCACGGGCGTACATTTCATCTCGTCCAAGGAGCGTGGGGGTGTGCGGCCGCAAGGAAGGGTAGGATGAGAGTTGTGGACAAGGAGGAGGTTAGCCACGGGGGCATGTCGGCGTTGTGTGTGTCCCGATGGTACTAAGAGGTGTCGGTACCAAATGAAAAGGACGAGAGACCGAGAGGTTGCTATGTGCACCCAGGTATCTTCACGCTCTTTATATCCATGGTCCAACCCACGAACACGATGAGACGACAAAGTCCATGGGCCGAGAACGGCCTCGTTCTGCACGTGGGGCTCGGGCGGTGAGGAACTGCAGCTTGGAAGCTGGCAAGCCAGGGATAGAACTCGGAGCGGAAACAGCACGGCGGACGCGCAAAACAGGGACTGCACGCGGAAATTAACAAACCATATTTATTCGGAGTCGACCGTGTTCACAAGACCTGCCTCCTGGTGTTCTTCCTCAGCGCGTGGCCGTAAAGTGCGAACGCGCGCGATTGTGTTTGACGCCCATCGTATCCTGACCATCTCCACGTTCGACGGGAAGCTGATTGAGGGAGGAAGCCGTTAAGATGAATGTCGAGAGAAAGGCTTCCCGCTGCACCCCGGCAAATCCCTTCACTGGCCCAGAAGAATAAGAATGACCGAGAGCTGACGGGCGATACAGAAAACGCCTCAGAACAGCACCGTGCCGCTAAGCACGGCATAGATCACTCGGTGTGCGAATCGGGCGCGTAGATTTACCTATGGAAAGAGCATGAGAGACATCGAGCGACACGCTGACGCTACTCACCCACAAGCCACGACACCCCCAGAGACACCAGCAACGGTCACCCGGCGGATGTGTCCATCTGAACAGGCGCAGAGCCCGCATTATCGTCCCGACCAGCCTTGCCGCCTTCTATCTCGGCTGGCTCAACCGCCGGGGCCTCTTCCTCGTCCTGATCGGCGTCGAGTGCCTGCGATCGAGCCGACGATGCCTCGGGCTTCCCACTTGTCGAACCCCGTTTTCTTCCTGCCCCACGCCCACGCCCACGGCCTCGCCCTCGCCCTCGCCGTGAAGGCCCCGCACTGCCGCTCATCACATGTTCCATTTGTGTCTTCACCTTCTTGGCTAGATGGGCCGTCTTCGCAGTCGGCGTCCCCACAGCCTCCCCAATCGAGGATGTACCCGCGACCTTGGGTTTGAGTTCGACCTCTTTGAAGCGGATTCGCCGCTCCGTGTTCACGAGGTGGACGAGTGTCTTCTTGCCCTGCGTCCGTTCGTGTGGTTGGTCTTCTGCGCGGAATGAAAAGCATTTGATTTCTCAGACGGGCTGAACTGGGGACCACGCAAAGCTGAGAGTACGACTCACCGGCGTTTACGCCTGAGCCAGATCCTGAAACAGCAGCTTCGGAGAACAAGAGCTCTGTCCCCAGCAAGGACACGTGCTCGCCCTTGAGCATGGTCCCCGAGAGTTGCAGAAACGGCGTTGGAGTGTCCAGGCCCTGGGTCACGCATCCTGGGCATGTCAACTCTATCGCTCCAAGCCAGGCCGCTCAGAGCATAGAAAAGCGTGGCACTCACAATCAGACGGTAAGAAGAGGAACTTGGGACGAGGGTAGGCTCGACCGTGCCCAGGTCGAGTGTGACATACTCGACCTCCTCTTCTTCGTATTCGGAGTCTGGCCCAAACGAGTCAACGAGCTTGTAGCCTGGGAGAAGGCTGTTCATGATGGATGGTGCAGTGCTTCGAGCGCAGACAGAGGAAACCAGAGAGGATCCGTAGTGTTCAAGAATCAAGACAGAACAACGGCCACTTGTGCATTGAAAGCGACATCAATTGCAAGCAAGAATAAACAGCCGGCAATAGCCGAGGTAATTCCTCTGGCGTCTAGCTCCAATATCAGCACCGCCGTGGCTGCCGGAGCATTCTTGACCTCCAACCGCCACCTTCTCCTGCATCTCTCAGCACACAACCTCTAGCTCCCTCTCTCAACCGTCTTTCAATCTCAATTTCATCATGTCTGGACGTGGAAAGGGTGGAAAGGGTCTCGGAAAGTGCGTATATCTCATCCTGCAGCACCATCGTGCAGTTGTGTCGCGTTTGTGGCTGCGCGACGCCCGTCTGCGTCGCCAACGTTGTGCTGACCGACTCCACTACTACACACTTGAATCCATAGGGGCGGTGCGAAGCGTCACCGCAAGATTCTTCGTGACAACATTCAGGGTATCACCAAGCCCGTACGTTGTCGCTTGTCTCAGTGTCCAGGACAAACGCAATGAGCTGACCGCCGTCGCTATCCTGGCAACCACAGGCCATCCGTCGTCTTGCTCGCCGTGGTGGTGTGAAACGTATCTCCGGTCTCATCTACGAGGAGACTCGTGGTGTCCTCAAGATCTTCCTTGAGAACGTGAGCAACCCCCAATCTTACCCCACGCAGCTCGCGGTCCCCCTTGCCCTTCACCCTTCAGTGTGACTAATGCAGGCTCATTCCCACAGGTCATTCGTGACTCCGTGCGTGTCACTCATAGCTGGGCTTTGATCGGTTCCGAAGGTTTGCTGATTCACGTGTTCTTTTGTTCATACAGGTCACCTACACTGAGCACGCCAAGAGGTCAGTCCCGTATTCCTACTCATCAACCCCTGTGTCCCCTTCTCCCTCGCGATGCCCTTCAATTGGAATGCTAAAATGTCGTTGCGCGCGCATATAGGAAGACCGTCACCGCCCTTGATGTGGTGTACGCCCTCAAGCGCTCTGGGCGCACCCTCTACGGCTTTGGTGCTTAAACACAGTGCGCCTATCGTCATCGCTACTGCCACCAGCGTCACAGCCTGAAGTCGCGGACAAGGGTTACACAACCGCGACCCGGCTGCCGATACATGCAAGTAGTGCAAAGTTCTTGCTCGCTCCGTAGTTCTCGTGTTCAATTGTACGCGGCGTGGCGACGTCACGTCGTCGCTGGAACTGTACCCGTACGATTATGCTATGACCATTGTATGAATATATTGGCACTGTTATGCCCGCCTGTCGTGACAACGCATGGATCGACCTCTTGACGTAGCAATCCGTTTCGGTGCGCTTGTCCTTACTGACGTCACCCTCAGAGAGAGCATGCTATTAACTGATTGAAATTGAGCTGCGGTCATGCAATGACATGCATAACGCTGACACTACACTTGTAACCTGCTGTGCACATAAGATTAGAAGAGGTTCTACTGGTCCTCTCTTCATCCTTTCTTTCCATTGCTCCTACTTTTCAGAGGGACACTAATTCCGGAAAGATCTCAGGGAGAACTCTCTCGCAGGGTCCTCGGAAGACAAAGTCAGCCCGCTCGTCCTTCTCGCTTGGGTCCAGGTTGAACACAGCCACCTTCCCTCCATGCCTCTGCACACGGTACGCATACGTGGACGCAGGGCGAACCTGCGAATCGCATTCAACCTCGGCGTGACACACATAAATGCAAATCGGTACGTACAGTGGAGGACGTGCCAATGACCAGACACATGTCGGCTTTGTAGACGATGCTGTTGATCTCGTCGAGGTGGAACGGCTTCTCGCCGAACCACACCACCCCGGGCCGTGCAAGGGCACCACATGCAGGGCAGCGGGGGAGCTGTTCCGGCGGGATGTTCGCCTCCTTCGAGCCTGCGTCATGGTAGTCCTGGAAGGACGCGTCCGCGGCACCGAGTGCGGGGCAGAGGGGATCCGAGAGGTCTTCTTGGCGGAAGTCACACTGTGTGCACTTGACGTCGCAGATTCGTCCGTGCATTTCGAGGATCGAGCCCGAAACTGTCAGCGGAGGCTGACGCTTCGCTGGGGCCTCGCTCTCAGGCTTGGTATCAGAATCCGCCTCGCTGGGCGCAGGGGTTGGCGCCAGTTGATTTACAAGGGATTGCAAAGCCAGAACGGACAGGCGATCGACGTTCTGGGTCACAAGATGGAAAGACTTGGCCTCGGGGGCGACCTTGAGCATGTACTTCCGTACGGAGAGTTTTGCGAGAATCTCGTGGGCCGTGTTGGGCTTGGCCTCCAGGGCCCTAAGATGAACCGAACCCACTCAGTAGTTTCACACAGTGCGGCGTATGAGTCGTGATGACTTACTTGGTCCGGCGATAGTGGTAAAATTGCCAAACCAAGGAAGGGTTTGCTTGGAATGCTTCTGGAGTCGCTAATGCGGTGGCGTCCAAGGACCGCCACATACCTCCTCCATCACGGAAGGTGGGAATGCCTTGGAAAGAATCGATCAGTATAATTCCACAAATAGCCATATGCTTGATCCTTACCTGAAGCTGCAGAGAGACCTGCCCCTGCCACAATCACGATGTGCTTACTCTTCCGAAAGCATTCACGGAAAGCACAGACAGTGTCTTGATCCAAAGGCGGCTCAAGCATCGCCATCTCGACAACGGATATGTAAAGCGGAGAATGTGTACCTTGTTATGCAGCAGCAGAACGCTCGCATGAAATTGCGGTGGCCACTCTTTACCTTGGGTACCAAGGTTACTGGCGAGCAAAATTCAAAGCGCCCGTTACACCCGGTTCCCCCCGATCAAGACACGATATTCTCCGCATCTGCTGATTGAGGAGTTGGATGATCATGAGTGGTTTGCCAATCCTCGTATCCCGTATCATTTTGTCTACACACCACCTCCTCGTTTTCGCCGTGAGTTACCCAGATCTTCGCTGACTGTGTATTGACGTCTACATCGGCCTCCTTAGCATTTTTAATTCAATTCTTGCACTCGATTTTGACCACAATCCAACCACCCGCGTGGGGAGTCTAACAATGACCCTTCACACTGCGTTTACCCTTCAACTCGTAACCTCGTTCCTCGACTCTCGGCCTTGCATTTAATCTCGGCGCTGTGCTTCTACTTTCGTGTTTATTATTTGACCAACCCTCCTCTCAGACTCACATTGCTGTCGGGCACGGCGTGCCATTGACGGTTCCACACCCCTTGTTCGAACTCACCATCTAATGGTTTTTGAAACGTGCTGTAGCTACACATTATGGACTTCATGCTTAAGTTATTACCCAATGTTTCAACCCCGCGCGCAGGCGGCATCCATGTCGTCCATGTAGTATGTCGATGTCAGCTACGTTGCGTAGTTGCACCCTGTGAACAAGTATTTTGGGTCCACCCTCACTCCATCTACGTATCACCCTCTCATCGTTGTTATATACTCCTCTATCAGTTTTCCACGTATCTACGCCTGCCTTGACTTCTTCATCACTTCATATCTGAGGCCTAACCTCTGTTTCAACTCTGATCACCCCGCCCGTACGACTCCAACAGCGACCCCTCGACCGGCGATGTCTCTTCAATTTCCGACCACGTCCCTCGAATGTCGAACTCAACTTTCATCTCAGACTTCAATGTTTCCCTTTAACCTCGACGTTCATGTTCTTCATTCTCCACTGCCGGATCCAGTCCACCGCTACTAGTACTACGCATCACCACCCTCCTGCGAGGCCTGCCTTCCACCACCAGCGCTCCCTCTGCACCCAATCCCCCTCTCTAGTCCACACCTCTGTGTTTGCCGCGGTCAACACATGCCAGACACGCCAGGTACTACGTGTATTCCAAATCACTTTTGTTTCTCAGGTCTACTGTTTCCAAACAGTTTTATGTAATCAAGTACCCAAGGTTCCCGCCGCGCGCGCACGCGGCATATCTCTAGTGACGTTAAGAGCACGTTGCAATGAGCGCGCGTAGCGGAAGTGGAGGTTGACCCAAACAAGAGTAAACAGGATAGTTGAACCGTCTCGGCGCTTGTTGAATGAACACGACGATCCACCCCGCTCGAGTCCCTCCTGTCCACTGTTTTGCGTTCTCTGATGTTCAATACAAGTGTTTCCAGCAGATTTTATGGTCTCTGGTCCTTTATTTCAGGTGCCTCTCCGCCGCGTCGTGTTTCTGTCGCTGTCTACGGTAGGATATATGCCGCCTATCTCTTACCATCAACTAATCCACATACACAGGCGGTCCTGGAACAGGCAAGAAGTCGCTGATATCCTCACTGGTCAGTCGTTGTTGCTCATTTTACCCTCAAGCGCTGACGGCCTGTCTCAGAACCAACGAGTCTACCGTTGTCCGCAAGACGGGAGGCTCCTTGTCCTGGATGTACAACTGGGCAAAGAATTGTCGGAGGCATCAGTAGCTCTGATGCTGATTGATTCCCAAACACCCATGGAATTTTCGCAGACGACTCTTGATGCTGCACGAGGGATCGCCACTTCAATTTGCGTCGTACACACGAAGCGGGATCTCGTCTCGAGCGACTACTCGAAACGTCACATAAGCTATCTTAGCAGCAAGTACAACTTATCGCAGAAGTTAGGTATTGACTGCCTCTCTGTCAGTCTGACGACCGGGGAAGGCTTCAGTGATATTCTAACGTTCATCGGTATGTCATTATTTGTCTGTCATGACGACCACCTCACACATGTTCCGTTAGAAACCTCTCTCACACATTCCTCTGCTGGTCGACAACCCGCTGCTACCGCTCCTTTGGAAACATTTTGGTCTTATATGCTGGACTGCACTGCGGCTTGCTTCGCTCTACCGCCCCCGGCAGTGCCTGTAGTTGTGAGTGACAATAAGTTGCCATTACATCGCCTCTCACTGGTACAATAGATCCCCTCGGAATTGGCTACCCTTGCCACAGACTCCGACGTCCTGAAACTCATGAACAGCCCTCTGGATGCAGCCTGGGGTGAAAATCTGAAGCGTCGTCTTGGCGCTGAAGATGCGCTCTATGTGACCGTCAATCGCATAACCTCTTCGCTCGTCGTGAAGAGACCGACCCATTCTGAACGTGCTACCCTCGAATTCGTGCGGCAAAACACCACTATCCCTATACCCCGCGACCTTTGTCCCCACCTTTCCTACCTCGTCATGCATTTTGTAGATGGCGAAATGCTCTACGAATGCTGGGACAGGCTGAGTCGCTTCATGCAATTTCGGATTGCGTGCACGCTACGTCTCTACATCAAGCAGCTGCGTTCCCTGACTCGTCCCAAGCCGGGGGCCCTGGTTGACGGGCGGGTCGGTGGCGCCATCTTCGACGAAAACGTTTATGGGCCGTTTCCTGACGCGCAGTCGTTCCGTCGATTCTGCGAATTCGTGGCATTCTATGGCTGGAAGACCAGGATGCTCGGTGCCAGGGGGAACGGTAAAGCGATACCGCCGCTTGTTCACCCAAACATGATCTGGACGCCTGTCTTCACGCACGGTGATCTCAATCTGAGCAACGTGATGCTCGATCGACAGGGAGGCTTGTGGGTCATGGACTGGGCCAACGCAGGATTCTACCCACCGGCCATGGAACACATTGCCATGCGCCAGATTGACGAGATCGTGCATGCAGAAGACGTACCCCCGTCATGGCGACGTTACAGATCTTTCATTGTAGGGAGGACGTCTGCGGAGGAGGAGGAGTTCTGGGACAACTTTACTGGCGGTGTATTTCACTTTCCTAGTAGCCAACGTTATATGTGACCAATAGTACAACGTACAAACAGTCATTTGCTTATACAGTCAACGGCACAATGAGTATGTGGCGCCAGACATTGCCTGGGCCAACCTTCCTGAGAAAAGGCATGTCAGGAGATTGGAAGCTTCGCCAACAATAGATGGGGCTGTTGGCGCACCTAATAGAAGGTGCCTTCGACAAAAGGGTAGGGCACGGCACTTTGCGGGTGCACTGCCAGCGCGGTAACCTTGGCGATGGCGTCGTCCACGCTCGCCTTGTCAATCCATTCCTGAGCGACGAAGGCCTGAAGCAGCTGGAGCTGCCAGTACAAGCAACCGCTCCCCTTCGGGTTAAACTTGTAGTACTGCATTCGTTCGTCGGTGATCACCCTGAGTACGTCCTTCACCTTCACAGAGAGCTTCAACTCGATGGGGCAGGAGAACCGATTCGCAGCCCGGGAGTAGAGTATGTGGGTCATGCGGGGTTTGATGCTGAGCGTACCGTAGAGATTTGTGTCATCACCCGAAGGGATGTAGCTCTCGTGAGCTTTCGGTTGGAACATGTCTACGGAGATGCCGCCGTAGATGCCGGGGGGAAGGCTCTGGGACACAATGTCCGGCGCCGGGATTGACTCGGGGCGCTGCGCAGTCGAGTTGGGACCGACTACAAGTGTGTTGGTGAACTCGAGCCCTGTGCGCCAGTGTCGAGTATTCAAGGAGCTAGCAGACCAGAGGGTCACGGTCTTCAGCGTTTGCTGATTGAATAACTTCGCTTCCTCAAGCTCGTTGAGGCGAAGTGTGGGCTCGATAACGTCAGGGATGTCGTTCATTCTGTTTGTAGGGCCCTGTTAGTATGCCCGAGCATGAAGAACAGCCCAAGAACATTTCGACGTACTGTGCAGGAGAGAAGGGTTGTACGAGGTTGATCAGAGGGAGTTGAAAAGCTGGATGAAGTCGGGTGACAAAATTTATACATCCTCACCTGCCGCCCTTCGCGCTGGGGAAAAGGTTGCACATCAGGTGTGCACCTTGGCTTGGATCTGAGTCAACTTGCAGCCTCGATGACTCGAGGACGGAAGCCCCGAGTCAAACTACCAAAATCGACCGGGATGGGAGCCTTCATGGCCTGGATGCGATTTGAGTGTCCTTGGATGTGCCTAGGCGGCGCAAGGTGGGTGTATTCACACAACAGCGGAAGCGTTTATTGGTTGAGCTCCTTCTCCGATCAACTGCGGGTGGCACCGAAGCCAGATAACCTGACGTAGTGGCATCACCATGCCTTCATGCCTTCTATACAGAGCTCAAAGGCCAGAAACATGAGGTGAGTGGCCTTATCGATCAAGGATTAGTAGAGATCAGCATATGGTGCAAGACACTCACCAGGGCCATGACATCCATGATTGCATAACAGTAAGCCATCGACTCATATGTACTGGAAATAGCAACAATTGCTGCTCTAGTGCATCCTTTCCATCTGAGTCGCCTGAGCCAACAGATTCCTATCGCAGAGGGATCTTTTGCACCATGTGAGGCGCATGTATGTGCCAGTTCCCCCGACTACGACTAGTGTACTCCATCAGATACTCTCCTTCAGGTTTATCGCCATATTTGATGGGGTGTTGACTAGATACTGTTTGATGACGCTTGAATGCACTAGGCGGAGGCCCCCGCAGCCTCCCTGACTCGGAGGTCAGCGGAAAGTTCTTCATTTATAAAATTTTCAGTGGGAAGGACGTACAGTCACGGAAAACATAGAGGGTATATCAAACCCATCGGAGCTGCCCTAACGGCCTACATAGTGTCAGTGAGCGATTGGGGAAAGCGTAGTCGTGGGTCCAGACGTTCTCCAACCTCTCCGAGTCTCCCCAGCGCTCGCAGCCCTACTCTTGACCCAAACAACAGCAAACAAGAGGCCGGAGTTGAACAGCTTCAGGCGCTTGTTGAAAGAACGCGACGACCAGCACCCCCCAACTCCAGTCCCTCCTGGCCACACTGCTTTGCATTCCGTTATGTCCAATACAAGCATTTTATACAGACTTGATTATCTCTGGTCTTTTCTTTCCGGTCTCTCTCCGCGCCGACGTGTTTCTGTCGCCGTCTACGGTAGGATCGATTCTGAGCAGCCCGAGTGGTCTCATCGCCCACCCACAACTAATCCTTGCACACAGGTGGTCCTGGGACTGGGAAGAAGTCGTTGATATCTTCCATAGTTCGTGTTTGTTGCGTATGTTTTCCTCAAGCACTAATGCGCTTATCACAGAACCAACGAGTCTATCGTTGTCCACAAGACGGGAGTTTTCTTTCACTGGACGTACAGCTTGGCAAATCATTGTCCGAGGCATCTGTCGCTCTGATCCTAGTTGATTCTCAAAACCCCGAAGATATTTCGCCAACGACTCTCGATACCGCACGAAGGATCGCCACCTTTATCTGCGTTCTACACACGAAACGGGATCACATTCCGAACGACTTTTCGGAACAACATCGAAGCTATCTCAATAGCAAATACTTCTTGTGGTGGAAGTACAGCGTTGACTGCTTCTCCGTCAACCTGGTCACTGGGGAAGGCATCGAGGACGTTCTTGACTTCATTGGTGTGTACATACCTATTGGTTTGTCACCGACGCTTCCCCTCACTCGAATCATATTAGGAACGTCTGTCATGGGTTCGTCCATAGGTCATCAGTCAAGGGCTACTCGCTACCTGGGGACGTTTTGGTCTTATATGTTGGACTGTCTTGCAGCTTGCTTTGCTCTACCTCCTCCTCCAGCTCCAGGCGATGTGAGTGGCGATAATTGGTGGAAAGGGCGCTTCCTAAATTGAACTCCAGGTCTCCTCTGAACTGGCTATGGTTGCCACCGATTCTGACATCCAGAGGCTTATGAAAAATCCCTTGGATGTTGCCTGGGGTGAAGAGCTGACACGTCGTCTCCGTTTGGAAAATCACCCGTTTGTGACGGTGAATCGTATCACCCCTTCGCTCGTCGTCAAGATCCCGTCGATCTCTGAACGTGCTAGCCTGGACTTCGTGCGGCAGAACACCACTATCCCTATCCCCCGTGACCTGTGTCCCCACCTTTCCTACCTCGTCATGGATTTCGTCGACGGCGAAATGCTGTACGAATGTTGGGACAAGCTGAGCCGCTTCATGCAATTTCGGATCGCGTGCACGCTGCGTCTGTACATCAAGCAACTGCGTTCTTTGACCCGACCGATCCCTGGCGCTTTGAATAGTGGCCGTGTTAGAGGCCCTATATTCGACGACTATGTCTACGGCCCATTTGCCGACGCGCGGTCTTTCCGCGGATTCTGCGAGTTCGTCGCGTTCCAAGGCTGGGAAAGCAGGGTGCTTCAAGCGGACGGAGAAACGATACCACCTCTGCCGCGCCCGAACCTCTCCTGGACGCCCGTATTCACTCACTTTGACCTCAATTCTAGCAATATTATGCTTGATCGACGAGGCGGCCTGTGGATCATGGATTGGGCGAACGCGGGATTCTACCCGCCCACCATGGAAGGCATCACCATGCGCCTGGTCGACGACTTCTTTCATACCGACGACGTGCCACAATCATGGCGACGATACAGATCCTTCATTACAGGGAGAACCTCGAGGGAAGAGGAGGAGTTTTGGGACAACTTTACTGGTGGAGTCGTTCGTTGTCCCGGTGATTCTTCATGTTCCATGTGACTTCGTGCAACATCCCATAGTACTATTCTTATGTTCTGAATCTACGACATTGAAGACGATAGTGTCCTTCGAGTCGTGTGCCATGGATTGTGTGGTACGGAAGCGAGGACTGTCAGGCTCACAACATTTGACGGGGATCAATTCGATGTAGGCTTGTCCTACAGATTACGTTTCGAGGCTGATGACGCCGAGTGGCCCGAGGAGTACTAAAAACGGCCAGGTTCTAGCACGGAGAGTGGAATGTTGTTCAGTCCAAGCCGAGGGGCTCAGTATTATATACAAGCTCTATTATGATCATGAGCTCGCAACAGCGCGAGGGGACGGGTAGGAAGGAGCTGAGTTAAGGGGAAACCGAGCTAGGTGGATTGTACACGGCTATTTAGTGGAGAAAAGTCAGGAGAGGAAGGGAGGGAAGGCGTGTCAGCAGATGTCCGAGACGCACTTTGAACAAAGAGGCTACCTGGCCATGTGGGCCAATATTCATCCCCTCCACTAAGCGTCGCCTAAGGGAAGGGAAGAACGGCCATTCAATTGAATACTTCGGATATTAAGAGAGGACCCAATTAATGCCTACCTTAAGATTCATTTCGGAGGCTCATAGAACACGCCCTTATGAGTGTTTGCCTTGAACGGAATGAGGCGGGCAACGAGGACGTTAAAGCTCCCTTGGCTGATCCAGCCTCTCGCCACGAAGGCTTGCAGAAGCTGAAGCTGCCAATGCAAGGAGGCGCTTCCCTGCGGGTCGAACTTGTAGTACTGCCTTCTCTCGTTGAGGATGAGGTTGAGCAGGTCGATCACTGTCACGGATGCTATGAACTCGAGAGTGAAGGAGTCCGCGTTCCGGGAGTACATGAAGTCCTTCAAACGGGGCTTAATGCTGAGCGTCCCGTAGGGGTTCCTTGTCCCGTCAACGGAGCGTACGTGGTACTGGTGGCCGAATGGCTGGTACATATCTACGGAGAGACCACCGTAGATCCCAGGATGTAGGAGCGTGCTCACTACAGCAGATGGCTGTAGCGGCCCCTGGGTGGCGTTGGGGATGACTGGAAGTGCGCTGATGAACTCGAAGCCAGTGCGCCACTGTCGAATGCCGGGAATGCGGGAGGACCAGAGCACCACGCTTTGCAGTGTCTGGAGTTGAAACAACTTCGACTCAGCGAGATCATTGGGTCGCAGAGGTGGCTCCAATAGTATACCGCGCGGCACGGTGGCAGCGACGTTCATTGCCTATGGAAGAAGCGATCAGTGGCATGTCATGATTTGATGCACAGTCTATGGCATGGGCGTGCCGACGTACTGTTCTGGAGGATAAGGATTCTGAAAGACCGGAAGGAAGGATTGAGCAACTGGGCGGAATTAAGAGACGCAATTTATACACAGTTCCCCCCTTACCGACGGTAACTTGGCCGCCCTTCGCCCTGCCTGGAGGCGATATCAGGCATGTGCCTAGGAACTGTGACAGCTTTCGCCTTACGAAAATAATGACTGGAAGGCGACAGGTTGAGGTCCGAGTCCTGAATACCCAACGCAACCAAAATGGGAAACTTTTGTGACCTGTATTTGATGTTATTGTCCTTGTATGCGCCCAGACGGCACAAGGGAGACGTATTCAGGCAACATCTATTGGACCAGCTCCTCTTCTGATCAACTGCGGGTGGCACCGGATGTCCTGGAGTAGTGCCTGGATCAGTACTACGACTCCGACTACACTGGGCTGAAAGGCAGGAACACGAGGTCTACGCTGAGTGCTGATTCATGACAAAGGGCCGCATTCGTCAGTGACGATAAGCATACTTATCGTCCAAGACACTTACGAGGATCGTGACTCGGCGACATATGGACGGCAACCCCCTGACTCCTGTACTGGAAATGGCAACTGGCATTACCGTTTCCGACCCGTTTAGTCTCGACTCTCTTTTGAGTGGAGGAGTGCCTTTCCCATAAGATCTCTTCGCGCTGCGTGGGGCTCTAATGCATCGATTGATGTGATTCCGACTCCGCGAACGTGCCAAGTGCGTGGTCGATAAACCGAGCCATGGCTGCACCGCCTGGGATGGACAAGGGAAAGTCAATATTTGGCATGGGCGGGTTCGGGATCGCTATCGGGATATGGTGGACAGCGCGAGTGGTAGCCACGGTACTCGAATTTGGAGTCTTTCGTCCATAATCTTTCCTGGAGTTAAGTAGGGCTGGGAAAGGGGGGGACGTCCAGCATATCCCTCTGATTGGGAGTGAGGGGTGAATCTTGACGGACAATTGAATAAGCTTTCCGGGGCCCCGAAGCTTGATTGCTGAGGTAGGCTCATTGGACTACATCGACGAAGTAGGAGCGACTGGGTACAGGCGGCTCATAGCCTGCGGGGTGGAAGCCTGTTGCAGTTCTTACGTCAGTGAGTCTTTCGCAGAAGAAAGATCACAATTGCGTACTTGTGACGTAGCTACATCAGTCTGGACAGCGAGGCTTTCCAGTGCGTCCGTAGTGCCTCGCGTGTATGGGCAGCCAGTTTACACAAGTAGGCACCTGGCAGACGGTCTATCTGATTTCTCGCCGAATGCGATCCAATGTCAGATAGATAATGTCCTAGGATAGATAGTCGTAGGCGCATTAAGATCAGCGGAGGGCTCTCTGGAGAAAGGACAGAAGAAGCTGCGAGCTGAATGGTGTACAGCGGATCAGGTTGGTCTACGCGCGCGGTCATGCGTACCATGTGACGGGGGAAGATGGCCTTCAAAGCTGCAAGGCCTATTAGGCCTGTAGTTTGTAAACTCCGCTGTAGGTCCCTCACAAGCTTAACAGTGTCATACAGCCTAGCGTTTCACCTTGGTCTGGCAGGCTAGTAAAGTAGACTTTTTTGATACCCTGGAGTTTATATGCGTGCCATCGTGTGTGTTTGTCTGTGTTTAAAAGTGAGAGGTTGTGATCTAGAGCGAGACCCGGAACGTTCCGAGTCAAGCTTCACGGTAAGGCAGATTTTGCCAAGCGAGCGCCCATGCCAGGCTTTTCTTCCAGGCTGTTTGCCGCCCGAGTCGACCTTCACCACGATGATTGCCAACTGGCAGTCTGCAGAACCTGCTGCTATATGTCCTGTGTATATTGCCCGATTAAATGCTGTCTTGGCAACAAGGCAGCAACGTAGTCATACAGTTGCACCATCCGGTATGTTTCCCACTGCGTACTTCTTCTGGCCCTTGTAAAGCTACCTTTGACAGACTGCGCGGCGCTCGCTCTCGTCGATTTATACATACAATAGATCACAATGGACCAACAGACGCAGCACACTGGTATTTGTTGTGTCTTAGCCTTGTCCTCGACATTCTCCCTTGAAGATAGGCATGATTTTCGCCAAACGCCTTGTTGGTCTCCTCTCATTTTCGGATGGACGGTTCGGCCTTACACTGCTGCTTTCTCAACAGCTTCACACCTCCGAATTTGCCAATGGCGATGTGATCGGGAACCTCTCCGATGCGATCTTCACGATGCCGTTGACTCTCGCGTTGCACCCGAACAACAAGACGGGCCTCGTCAACACCTTAATGGACATCAGCGATCCCTCGAGCATTAACTACGGGCAACACCTATCGAGATCTGAGGTACGTGTAGTCCTTGGCTATTGAACGCAAACTACTCAATGCAGGCGCTTTCACATTTCAGGTCAACGCCTTCGTTGCACCATCGCCCGAGAGTATGCAGGCGATCGTGAAGTGGCTGGCGAAGTACAGCGTCACGCCCCAGTCCACGTCGCCGGCGGGAGACATGCTGCCCCTGCGAGTACCAATCGCGACGGCGAATGCTATGCTCAGTGCAAACTATCAGCCTTTTGTGAACGAAGAGACTGGTGTCACGTTTCGCAAGACGGATTCATACGCAATCTTGGCCGCGATTCAGCCGCACCTCGCATTCGTCTATCCAACTACACAGTGAGGCTTGTTTCATACAACAATATGGCGTAGGACAGGTATTCACTCTCCTCGGTCTGTTTCAGAGCGCTGCCCTCCATCAGCAAGTCTCCTCTACGCACGGTGGCGCTGTCTCAGTCCACGATCTCCATGTCGAAGCGAAAGCTGGTCCCCGCAGTTTGCCTCCGGGGTATCCAGCCACTTTGCCTCCAGGCGCTCTACAATATCCCCACCACGCCGGCCACCGCCCTAAACAACGGCATGCAGTCAGCGGGTTCTTAGGAGAAGTCGCGAACCAAACCGATTTGACAGTATGTCCCATTCTCTTTCGCTTCTAGGCACAGACTCATTCTGAGCTTGAGGAGGCTTTCTTGAAGACGACACGGCCAGAAATCCAGAACGGAACGTTCACCGTACAAAGCATAAATGAAGGACCGACGACTGGCGCTGGGACTTTGGAGGCTGTAAGCATTCTTTTTCGTCCCCCGCGAAACGTTGATAATCAAGGATTTATTATCCAATAGATGGTTGACATCGAGTATACGGTCGGGGTCGCAACGAACGTCCCGGTGCAGTTCATTTCCACCGGCGGGACGACCCCAAAGGACTTCTTCCATTATGTCATGGACCTTGTCACCTTCCTCCTCGAGCAGGAAACGCCGCCGGCGGTTCTCACGACGAGCTTCGGCGTGAATGAGAACATTATCTCTCCAGAAGTGGCGGAGTGAGCATGGCTTGCCTACCTGATGCACATATTGCGACTGATAACTGCGTTGCGGAAGGGTGGTGTGCTTCTCCTTTGCACAGCTGGGGGCACGCGGGGTGAGCGTCCTGTTCGCCGCGGGCGATGGCGGCGTCGCAGGCACCCGGCCGAATGACACGTGTGGCGACGACGGCTCGTTCATCCCTATCTTCCCCGCCACATGTCCCTTGTGAGTCTCGTCTCACTCATTCGGTCTTCTATCCATGTCCTCATCCAGCTACGCCGGCAGCGTTACCGCAGTGGGGAGCACACAGGGCGTGAGCCCCGAGGTCGCTGCGCCATTCTCAGCCGGAGGCTTCTCCAACGTCTTTCCACGTCCGGCGTACCACGCGGCGCTCAACTATCTCGATGCCCTCAACATCACCGCCAACGACTCTTCCACGAACCCCCTCGCAGGCCGGTTCAACACCACCGGGCGCGGGTTCCCCGACGTCGCCATGCAGGGCCGAGATATCGCGGTCCTCGCTGCGGGGCAGTCTTCCCAGGTCTTCGGGACTAGCGCGTCGAGCCCCATGTTTGCGAGCGTGGTTGCGCTAGTCAACGATCAGCTGCTAAACGCTGGTCTCCCCACGCTCGGTTTCCTGAATCCGTTGTTGTACTCGCACGCGGCAGCGGCGGGTGTATTCAACGACATCACGGTGGGAAGCAACGTTGGGTGCGGAACAGCGGCATTCCCAGCGTTGCCTGGATGGGACGCGGTAGGAGTCTTCTGCATTAGGTTTCGATGAAAAATGTAGACTGAGATAGCTTCGTTCACGCAGATCACTGGGCTGGGCACTCCGGATTATGTGAAGCTACTGGCCCTGGCCATGGGAAGGAATCAGTCGACTCTCTAACGCTCCTCAGCAGAGTAGCGGCCGCTACGCTTCGAAATGTTCTGGATGCATGCTCAATGATCCATGGAGGGCTTGACAATCCGTCTAAGGAGGCCAAATCATGCAACTCCATCGCACTCATGGTCTGCAATCAGCAACACCAGTGTTGCAAGCATCTACGAATAGAATGCACTGCTCACACCTACACGCTCCCATGGTGCCGCACCTCCCGCCGCCTATCAGCCCCCTCCAGCGCACGCAGCCCCCTACGAATCAGCTCCTCGTCTGTCGACATAATCCGAATGCCACGCCGGCCCTCCTGGCCGCCTCTCGCATGCCTCAGCCTCAGCCGCTCCTCCCACCGCCTGTGCACCCACGACCTGCGCGGCCTGCGGCTTTCCCGGCTCGACACCCGGTGTTGCTCTGCCACTCCATGCCGAGTGCACCTGCGCCTCTTCGCGGGCGGGGGCCCGTGGCCCAGCGTAGACTGGGATCTTCTCCGGGAAGCGAGCACTTGGGAGAGTGGGATGTCGGGCTCGCT
>VJXU01000050.1:0-10949 GCA_008694245.1 Ganoderma sp. BRIUMSc
GCCGCCCGCGTCTCCGGTCTCGAGCGCCTTGAGCATCCCGCGCGCGACGTCGCGCACATCGACGAAGTTGTGCCCGAGCTGGAAGATCATCGCCCACATCGGGTTGCCGGTGAAGACCTCGTAGAACATGCGCGCGGTCGAGGTCAGCGCGGCGGGCGAGGCGGGGTCGTCCAATACGGGCTGGGAGTGGTGAAATGCGTATGTATGCGTTTTAGCAGCTCGTCGGATCGGATTCATCATCAGGGCGCGGGAACTGTGACGCTTACGCCGAATACCCATCCGGGGCAGATGACGGAGACGTCCCAAGAGACTCTGTCTTTGTGCTCGTCGTGCAGCTTCCGCGCGGCTACAGGCTCGAGGATTCGCTATCCGGCACGAACGGCTCCGTGTATGGATCGTTGTGGGACGCACCTTTCTCTGCGAGGACTTTGCTCGCCGCGTAGACCTCGCCAAGCCCCGTGGCGGCGCCCTTCTCCTCGACCTCCTTCACCATGTGTTCCGCCCAGTCTTGTTCAGTGTATGTCTTCCCGTATTCCGGGCCCAAGACCGCCATGACGGAAGACGCGATCACGACGCGCTTGAGGGCATCTCTGCAGAGCATAGGTGAGTATACGGTATGTGAGTGCATGCTACATGTGCCGTAAGACTCCAGAGTTTACCCGTGGGCGACGGCGCTCCTGAGCAGTCCGACGGTGGCGTCGACCGCGGGACGGATGATCATCTGGGGGTCGGGAACAGGCCGGCTGACGGTCGATGCGATGTGGACGATGCCCCCGACGCCTCGCACGGCATCGTCGTACGCGTGCTCCTGAAAGAGGCAGATCGTCAGCGATACTGTAAAACGTCGTTGACACCAAAGTATATACGCATTACGCACCGCAGCGAAGTCTGGTACGACAACATACTCGACGTCCTTTGATCGCTCGGGAAGCTTGATGGAGAAGGTCTTGAGGATCGCTTCGCCTTTATCAGCAGATCGGACAGCGGCGCGGACGGAGTACCCTCCCTCGAGGAGAAGGCGGATGAGCCAGTGGCCGATGAAGCCGTTCGCGCCCGTGATGAGGATCTTGTCTGAGGCAGAGATAGCAGGCATTGTGGAGGTAGAGATGAAGAGTGCTGAGGAGGGGTGTTCGACGTCGGTGATTCTCGACAAGTTCCCCAGCAGCGCGGGGCGCAGGCGGGGCAATCAACGTGGTCGTGGGCTTGCACGGGGGGCATTTCTCACGTCGGGGCCCGGAGAATAGGCCGAAGGCCTTCTTGTGCGTTCCACGATATAGGTGCTGACGGCGATGTTATTGCGTACATGGAGCAATTCAGTTGACACGCATGGTGTGCGAGTATTCAAGATTCACTGGCACTCACCATTGCCCACCAACATCCCCAATGTCGCTAGGCACGCATGACCGCAGGCTAGCGCACACGATGCCGCAGGACACTACCTTAATGCCGTGCGTCCGTTGACTATACGCTGCGCGCCCTAACCGCCGAGTGGCCATCCACCGCTACCCGTTGTGCACCCCAAGCCTCACCTGGACCCCTCCGTACCTGTGACTGGAGTCGACACAGTTGAGATGAGCAAAGGGTACCGTCCAAATACCCCTCAAACCGCCTGAGATATGCATGGAACGTGCGTGGACTGACCTAGACGTAAAAGTTTGGGGAAGGAACTTACCTCCGTGCGGTGGCAAAGTTGAGGTCCGCTTTGGGTCAGCTTGATTTGGGAGCCCGGACGTCGGCCGAGCTGGAGGCGGCGCATGAAGGACGAAGGCAAGGAATATATTGAATGTGGCCAGCGAAGACAGAGGAGTATATGCGTCAGAGCGAAGCGATCCTGAAGGAGGTGCGTAACATGGCCAAGAGGCAGGAGCAAATGAGATCACAGACCGACGACAACATGCGCTGACACCAGCGTTTTCAGGCATGAGGTAGCGCGCGCCTGTTGGAGCGTCTCACCGGCCCGGGAATCGCCCCTTGTGTCGGCCGCGGCGCTTGCTCAGCTTTGCCGACTTGGTGCACCTTCAGTCGCCCTCTCTCTCGCTCTCTCTCTCTCTCCTGCGGCATGGACTGGCTTGCTGCAGAGTATTTCCTGGGTCCCAATTCCCGACACAAGGTGATACTATCCGATGCCACTCCCGCGATCTGGCATCCCGATCGCCGGCCGCCTCTGCCGCTGTTCTTGATACAACTGGCCTGCAGCGGGCCCGGCACGGTATCGCGCTTCGACGTTTCGACGCGTGTCGACACGGCCGAGCGGACGGGGCACACCGGCTGTGTGGGCACGCTGAAAACCTACCCTGATCTGGGCGCGCCATGCTACCGCATTGACATCCATCGCGCGCGGACCTGCACAGGCTCCTGCACCACCTTTCCATCCCGCGTGGGATGTCTCTCCACTTGAGCTCGATGATGTTGAGCGTCGACCTGGTGGCCCAGAGGGTCACGCTCACATCGCGCGGGAAGGTGCCATCGGAGACTGTCTTGTGAGCGCAGACGGCATCAAGAGCTCGGGGCAGCAGGTCGCTCCGGTGCAGCTTCTGTAGGATCGGTCCCCGGAAGCAGAGAATTGCATGCAACATCGTACGTCGTCGACCAGTCGCTCCATTTATGCGCACACATGACGCATACTGACATCCTCGGAGGCAAAGCGGTACAACGTCGTGCTCGTTACGACGCCTCGAACCGAGTCATAGATGACTGACAAGAGTGCCAACAGATGCAGGCCGACTTGGCTGACCTAGGACACACCACAACTTCGAGAATACGTACGGAGCACCGATCAGGGACAAGTCGCAGAGTCTGGGAGGTGATCGTCAACTTGCACTATCGCGGCTCCGCATGTAGGTAATTCCGACGAGCCCTCTTCCAGGCCTTGGCTTCAAGGAGCGAGCACTGTGATCACGAGGACTCACCTCAGGTCGTCGAAACTGATCTATCAGGCTCAGTTCGGGCTCGGTTCAACCGCGACCGCCGTTTCCGTCGTAGAAGAAGGGGTATCAGAAGAATAAATCTTGAAACATATCGCCGAAGTCTGGTCATTACCAAAACGCTCCCTCGCGTCTCGTTCCAGCTAAGCTTCGTATTCCGCCAGCCATCCCCTCTGTCGGTAGTAATCCAACGTGTCGTTCAGCGTCTCGGGGAGCTTCCTGAACTCGATGCCCAAGATGCGCTTCGCCTTCTCACTAGAGCACGGCCGCGATTGCAAACTCGCGCACCGCTGAGGGTCCCCCTTGTCGAGCTTGGGGAAGTACCCGAGCTCCCCTGCCTTGTTTCCTACAAAGGTAGACGACGTTAGCCACGAGAGCGAAGCATGGATAGTTGTCCAGGGACTTACTCCAGTCTTGCCAGTGGCACCAGTCTGCACCCAGGGACGATCGTCAGTCAGGCCCGATTTCCTCGAGACGCAAGGATGGGGATAAACAACATACGTGACGTAACGAGCAAACGCTCTCCGCCCGCCGCTTCAACCTCGAGCGCCTTCACATGCGCCTCCGCCCCGTCGCGAGAGTCGATGTAGTTCATCCCCGCGCCGTTATACGTGTCGAACATCGGGTTGCCGGAAATCATGTTGTAGAAAAGGCCCGCGGTGGAGGGAAGCTCCTTCGGCGTCGCCGGATCCTCCACGGTCGGCTGTAGAGATGACAAGATTGCAGTCAGTTCAAATTCGGTCGAGGGGACAGCCTGCATCCCCCGCGATGATAGCGCGCACCCCATACACCCAGCCCAGGTCGATCGTGACCAAGTCCCAGCCGACCTCGTCCTTGTGCTCGGCGTGGAAGCCCCACGCAGCTGCCCGGCGTCCTCAGCAATCAAAAGGAAGAGCAAGGCGGCGCGCGGGGGCGACGCACCTCTCTCGGCGAGGACCTTGCTCGCACCGTACATGCTCATGCCGTTCGCCGCGCTGCCCTTCTCCTTGACCTCCGCGACCGCGTCGTCCGCCCAGTCTTCCTCGGTGTACGTGCGGCCGGCCTCGGCCCGGATGACCGCGCGCACGGAGGACGTGATGACGATGCGCTTCATGTCTTGCCTAGCAAAACGAGATAAACCCTGTCAATGCGCTGCACGGCTACTTGTCGTCCTTGGGCGTAGAACGAAGGGCACGCACCCATGCGCGAGCACGCTCCTCAGAAGCCCCAGCGTGCCCTCGACGGCGGGCTTGATTACCTGGTCTGGGTGCGTGGCCCACGACGTGAGGGGCGACGCGACGTGGACAGCCCCAGCTACGCCCTTGACCGCGTCGTCGTACGCGTGGTCCTGGAGGGAAGAAAAAGCGACAGTTAGACGGTGAGCAAGGCCAGCGAGCTGGAGAACGACTCACGGCGGTGAGGTCCTCGACCACGGCGTACTCGAAGTCCGCGGCGTGTCCGGGTGACTTGTCCTTGATGATCTTCGCGAGCGCGTCGCCCTTCTCCTGGGAACGCACCGCCCCGCGCACCTTGTATCCGCGGTCGAGGAGGAGCTTCACGACCCAGATGCCGACGTACCCGTTCGCCCCGGTGACGAGGACCTTATCTGAAGGTGCGATAGTAGGCATCTATTTAGGAGGAACGAGTCTTTGGTGGGACGGGGTAAGAGTTTGAGACGTCGAGAGGTGCGTATGTCAGGAGTTCGTAGGAGGCACAGAACAAAAGAAGCAGGCGGAATCTACGTATGGATGCGTTGGCAAAACCACCGTTAAGTATCGCAGCGAGCGCTATCGCGCTGACTACTGTAGTTGCCTGCCCCACGCTGCTCAGCATGGCCGCCAATTGATGAAGCACCATGGAGCAGGTACGCGTGTGCCGCAAGGCCGTTTGAGAACGCGACCAGACTCGAGCTGGCTGCTGCCTCCATGGAGACGATAGCGCTAGCGTTTAGCGGCGAATTAGTTGAGACGCGCCCGAAACACTCGGCGGTCGCGTTCGGGCAGAGGCTAGATACTAGATGCGAGCGGCTCTTGTCCAAGGCTACACCTCCCGCAGTAAAATGGACCCGGGGCCGCCAGCTGCCCGGGACCGAGCGTGTTTCGTTGTACTTACATGTGTGTCGCTTGATCAGGGATGGTGCCTTTCGGACAAACGTAATCATTTCCGAATGATCGACCACGGGCTTTGGCTTTAAGTAGCTTATAAGTATATCACATATAGGACGGTCGCGCGCGTTCGAGACCTCCTGCAACGCGTTCGTCCGCCACATGGCAATCACTGGCAGCTGGATGTGGATGTGGCTACTCGTACTCCGCAAGCCAGCCGCGCGCCCGGTAGTCGTCGAGGATGTCCCTGAGCGTCTCGGGCATCGTCTTGAACGTGATGCCGAGGATGCGCTTTGCCTTCTCGTTGGACCCGACGCGCGCGGGAGGCGCGCCGTCGCTTCGGCGGGGGTCGCCCTTGTCGAGCTTCGGGAAGTAGTCGAGATCACGGGCAGTGTTGACTGCGGCGGCGGGCGAGCGTTACACGTTACACGTTACACGCGCGATCGCAGAAACGGGATGTGTAAGTAGTAGTGGGTGCTTACAGTATTCCTGCCAGGTCAACCGTTCTGCGTAAGGGCGTGCGTCAGCGGCGCGGATCGACGTATCGCTGGCAAGGAGCCGCGGCGCGTACGGGAGGTCATGAGGAAGCGTTCGCCGCCCGCTTCTTCGGTCTCGAGAGCCTTGAGCATCCCCTGCGCGACGTCGCGCACGTCCACGAAGTTGTGCCCGATGCGGAAGAGCACCGACCACTTCGGGTTGCCTGTGAAGACGCCGTAGAACATGCGAGCGGTGGAGGTCAGAGCCTCGGGCGAGGTGGGGTCGTCCATCGGCGGCTGAATCGATAGCCTAGACGTTAGTGACTACTGTAGCAGGGCACACAAGTCTAGCTCGCGACCGGACGCTTACGCCGAAAGACCATCCAGGGCAAATGACGGAGATGTCCCAGGTGATTCGCTCCTTGTTCTCGTCGCACAGCTTCGAGGCAGCTGCAACACACAGTCTCTGTCCGGCGAGAAGCATTTGCTATGGCTAGCATGCACGGCGCACCTTGCTCTGCGAGGACCTTGCTGGCAGCGTAGACCTCGGAGATTCCGGCTCCGGCACCCTTCTCCTCGACTTCCTTCACAGCGTGCTCCGCCCAGTCCTCTTCGGTGTATGTCCTGCCGTATTCCGGTCCCAGGACGGCCATGATGGAAGACGTGATGACGATGCGCTTGAGGGCGTCCCTACCGAACGCGGTTAGTATACGGTAGGTATATCGGCGTCGAAGCGTCATATTTTACCCGTGGGCGATAGCACTCTTCACCAGCCCGACCGTAGCATCGACCGCGGGGCGAATCATCATCTCCGGCTCGGGAACAGGCTCGCCGCTGGGTGAAGCAATGTGGACGATGCCGGCGACGCCTCGCACGGCATCGTCGTATGCGTTCTCCTGAGAGAGGTGGGTCATTAGCGAGTGCATGCGACTGAACATCAAGAGTCTACGAACCGCAGTGAAGTTAGGTATCACGACGTATTCAACGTCGTTCGAGCGCTCTGGAACCTTGACGGCGACAGCCTTGAGGATGCCCTCGCCTTTATCGGTAGACCGTACGGCCGCGCGAACTGAGTACCCTCCCTCGAGGAGAAAGCGAATGAGCCAGTGGCCGATGAAGCCGTTCGCGCCTGTGACGAGGACCTTATCCGAGGGAGAGATAGCAGGCATTGGGGAGCTGGAGACGATGAGTGCTGAGGGGTGTTCCAAGGCCTCATCCTTACTTATTAATGCTGGAGGTCGTACGTTGAACGGGGGCGGAGTCGGAGTTCGCTGATGGGGACGATCATTCTGTGCGAGAGCCGCCAATCAGAACTGCAGGGTCCTTGAGGAGGGGCATGTTGCTGTTCTGAACGAAAGCAGAGGAATGACATTGGGCATGAAATGACAGGGCTTTGCTGGGAATCCGGTTGGACCATACTGCCTAATATGTTTTGCATGGATGTGGATTGGAGACAGGAGCCTAGGAAGACGTGGTGCAATGCTCTCGTGCCAACGGAGACCTATAAATGTCAAGAATCAACGGATCAGTCATCGTACGAGAAAATTAAGATCCGCTTACTTTCATCCTTGCCTTGCAAGATTAATCCAGCCTTTGGAGGATTGTTGGGCGGAGGGAAACCCACTCCTCGAGGAGAGCCGCCCGCAGGGGCGTCGGTCTGCCCATGGATCCTATTTATAAATGTTATTATTCGAAATAAAGTAGTCCGATATGGTGTAGTGGCTAACATTATCGCCTCTCACGCGATAGCCCGGGGTTCGATTCCCCGTGTCGGAATATTTTTGTCTCTGCTGCAGGCGTCAATGAAGAAGTGCGGGGCCGGGGGTGAGTCAAGCGAGGTTGGCTCTTGCCATCGACTGCACCAGTCGAAACACTCCCTGCACTGTCTGGACTCTGCATGTCTGAGCTGCTGTCGCTGCCTGCAGAACTCCTCGAGAGCATTCTCATCTGTTGCAGTGTCGGAGGCGATCCTTTGTCTGTCGCGGCGCTTGCTCAGGTGTGCCGACAACTCCGTTCTCTCGTCTATGACGCTGCCGACCGCCATCTTTGGCGTGCCCTGTTCTTGACAACCTTCGACGATCCGAGGCTATTTCGTTCCAATGCTATCCAAGGTAAGCCATTCTTTGGGTACTACTCACTACTTATGAACGAGCGGCTGCTCAGACGTCGACTGGCAACACGCCTTCACTGAACGCGTCTGGGCTGCCAACTTTCTCCGACGGACTGCCCAGCCCCTTCCCGTCTCTCCCAAGAAGCGCACTCTCCGTTCCACCACGGCCGTGATGTATCCCCTCGACAGTTTACCAGATGCCCATGATTCAGATCCCGAAGACCACGTGCGTCTCCTCAATGCTCTCCTTTCAGTTCTCAAGTCTGCGTCCCCTTCCCCTCCGCACGAGGCCGTCTCTCGCTCAGAGGAGGACTCCGCACTCACCAGAGCACACACCCAAACACCTGTCTACCCGCCCGGCGGTCACGTCCAGGCGCCATCGCTCAATATCGCGTGGCTCACGCGAACCCTCTCGCACGGACTCTCGTTCGCCCTCGCACAGCGTATCTTCTCCTGGAAAGTCGTCGGATACGGCCACAATACTATCGAGAACCAGTGCTTGGGTCAGCTCACCGCTTACCTCGGCTTTCTTCCCATCCCCACCGTCGACGCTGAGACAAATGACGCCTCCCCTCCCTCTCCATCGCGCCAGAGAAGGGCACGCAAGTCCCGCGCCGCATCAAAGGACGATCAAGCGACAGAGGTGCAGGACATGAGCGAGGCAGCGCAGAGAGCCCGAGCGAGGGAACGCGCGAGGCCGCGCGCGTTCTACATGGACTACCTGTCCCGGCGCCGCAACTGGGGTCCCTACCTTGCCATCCTGCCTCGCGCGTCGGACGGGAGTGACGGGAATGGCGACGTGGACATCCCGGATGCGCGCGCTGGCGACTCCGACTCTGATCAGGACGACGACGCGGATGCCGACTACCTACCGCCCGACGACGCCAGTATGAGCTCCTCGTCTGCCTCGCCCGAGCCGGGCCAGTTGCCTTCGCCTTCGATGGGCTCTCTGCCCACCCCGGAGCAGCTTCGCCCTGATTGGGCGTGGTTGGCCGCTGCGCGCGTCGTTGCCGAGTGCAAGCTTCGCCAGCACGTGGACGCGGAGGATATAGCGAAGCTGGAGGACTGGGACAACCTCCGCGAGGGCGCGTGGGTCCCTGAACCCCCGAGACCTGTTCCAGATGATGAGAAAGCTGAATCGGAGAAAGTAGAGGATGCAGACGGTGCCACTGAGGGGTGGAAGAAATACGAACGTGACTGGGCCGGAGCGGAGGGCATCTGGAGGTCGGTGGTAGGCATACTCTCCTCGGTGGCACATTATCTGACTTACCTCTCGCATACAGACGTCTTGTATGCTGGCTCGACTACGATGACCTCGTATGTGCGTATCCTGCGATTAACTGTAATCTTTGCTTCCAACTAATATCTTCCGATTTCTAGATCATAGCGTTAGTCCGCTTCTCTTGCTAACTCACTTGTCCCTTTCGCTCATCGCCATCGCTGCAGAATTACGGCGACTTCCACGACCCACAGCTCGACGAGGCGTGGATCATCGTCCCCATGTCCCTCCGCATCACCGGCTACTCCGCGCCCTCGCTCCCTCACCTCTTCCCCTACCGGCCGACGATCCACGTCGAGGGCGAGATGGGTGGTGGAGGGTGGGTCGGGAGCTTCGACGGCGGCGACGAAGACGTCCGCCGCGTGCACGGCACAGTCAGCATGCTCTCGGACGGGAGTGTGCGCTGGTCGACGGTACGTTCTCGCGCGTTTTTGACGTCGTCAAAACCGAACAGGCTCATCGTTCGACCTATCTTACCCCCCATCGCCCCTCACCTCCGCTCCGCCCGCATCTTGCTATAACACGGGACGCCGACGCGCGACGCTAGACGTCGACTGCGCCCGGGTCGAGCGAGGACGAGTGGGCGTCCGAGTCCATCCAGCTCGGCGGCGTAGGATCGGCGATGGGCGCACTGGGGATGTGGACAGGCGCGTTCCACGAGGACGGTGACCCGCTAGGTAGGTGTCGTTCGCCTTGCCGCGCTTGCGTGCCCCTCTAGCGCAGTGCCAGTACGACGCCCGCTGACTCGCGCCGTCCGATGTCGGTTTCTCCACTCCACAGGTGTCATCTGGCAGTGGCGTGTTGGCTAAGCTATGCGCGCGGCGATCTAGTACCGTCTGCAAGTAAGCGTGATCGCCCTCCTGCCCCCACCTCACATTGCTTCAGCGCGCTGCTGACGCACGGCTCGACATTGTCGAACCACGCCGTATGGCAGCCCAGCGTCGGCTAGCGGACGCCAAGAGCGGCATTGTCCCATCCAACCCTCGGTCGCCCACCCCACATTACATACCTGCGGGCGCGCACATCGTCCGACGGGGGCTTCGAAGCGCGAAGTCCTTCGCGGGCTCTATCGTGTACAGTATTTTCGTGTTCGCCGATTAGGTTATCCCGCGCCCACATTCGCGTTCGCGTCGTTCACACACGACCCCGCCTCGCATTGGCTCCCCCGCATCCCGTGAGCTCCGCGCACGTCGCCCCAAACTCCGCTGTACTTCCTCCGCTGTATGTGTGCAGTTCTTATGTCCGGGCTCGCGGCAGCGGCCGCTTCGTGGGTCCGCCGTGCGGTCTCGACCTGCGAAGCGATATCCTTCTCCCCGACGAGGCACACGGCGCGAGGGCTGCGCGTGTTCGGTTTTGTTTCCCCCGGGGGTCTGCTGCCTCGTTTCTTGTGAACGCGAGCCTCGAGTGCACGCCCGGTATCAGGATAGCGAGGCTATTGCCTATCTGTACCCTTCTGTGCCGTGGCGCACTCGGAGGATCAGACAGCGCAGCCCATCCCACGGTGGGCCACGGAAGAATAACATTCTATGGAGAAGGTTGTGCGACATGGTCTTGTAATACGATGCCGCGAACTTTATCGCATACCCGATGCTCGCAGACGTAAACGGAATCACACCCGTGTGGGGTCGCGCATTCACGCGGCACGCCTTCCCCACACGATTTTGGAAAAACCATTCAGACGAGGTTAAACCTCTCATCCTGCAGTCGTTTCAAACGGTCTGTGGGTCATGCGGGGAGATCATAAGTACAGGTGTCTAGCGGTACACTGCGTTCCAAAGTAGTAGTCTACATGGGGATATCATGGTCACCATCCGTCGCCGAGCGTGGAAGCATCCGGAGCATAAATGTAGCCTGTGCTTCCCAATCATAGGGGTAATCTCGGTATGCAGGAACGAGAAGGTATGCAGGAATCAGAAGGGATGAGCACGAGAGCGGGGGACAAAAGGAACAGCGAAACGTCGACAGACATGGCATTACTCACAATCGAGAGAGGATCGTAGGACTGGAGCCCCCGCCGGGCGTCGCGCTCGCCAGACCCAGCTTGCGCTGCCCGACCTCGCGCCACCACTCGTCCGC
>VJXU01000054.1:0-10930 GCA_008694245.1 Ganoderma sp. BRIUMSc
TTGCGGCATCGGTCGTCCCGGTAAGGGTTTGCGGTGGCCCGTCTCGTGCGCAACCTAGTACCCGAGCACTGATCACAGTAAGGTGGAATTCGCTTCCAGGATGGTAACGAGCAGCGGCTTCCTCGGAAATGGGAAACGAGTAGCACGGAGAGCGCAACCGCTGGGAAAGGTTACTATGAGAGCTCAGGGCTCCCAACCTTTCTGGGCCTTGTGTAGCTTCGACTGACAAAGTCGTTCGATGGGGTGATTGACCGTTACCATCTGTGCATTCGCCCAGACCCTCTAGGTCCGTCTTTTCACGCTGTCGCACAAAAACGCCGTGCAGTCATTAACTTATCTTGGACTGTGAGCGGCACAGACACCGCTCCTGCTGATTGCAGTTGATTGTCCGAACTTGAAAGGCGCAGCGTTGAACGGCCGTGTGGTGCTGTTGAAGTTGGAAAGGTTTGAGGACTGACGCGGACTGACGATGCCGGCAATCTCGCAGACTTGGCCGGTGCCGTACAGCCTGTATTGCTGTGAGACAACGGGCGTGACCACCGCGTGACCCCTTGCGCCGAGATGCGGACCTGATCCTACCTGATCGACCCGGTGCCTGGGCGGGATCTAAGGCAATTATGTAGCGGGTCCTCCGGTGTCTTGAGACTCGAGTCTTGTCGGGGACTCGCTTGCACTGGACATCGTCGGGTTTAGGCGGGTTGCATACATGGCCTGCAGGACGAGAGGAGTTGGGCGATGCTGCGCGGGGAGGGCGGTGGATCGGACGGGGAGAAGGGGAGGTCGGAGGCGGGTTGATGTGTGCGCCTGCACTGTGCGGGAGGGACGGGGAGTGGAATGCGATCACGATGGTGATGGTCGCTGCCATTTCGATGGCGAGCCCCAGGGAGCTGCAGGGCAACACCCGGCCTCGAGCGCAGGCAACTCTGGTTCCGCGCGGGGCATCTGCTATCTTTGCGCGCATATACTTATCTTTCAATTTCGTTCGTTGCCTAGGCACACTCTCTTCTCCTTCTCCACCCTGGCACGCCATCCGACGCCTCTCTCTATGCGGTAACCCCTGCAACCGCCTGCATGGCCGTCTTGCACCGAAAGCCCTCCAGACGTGGCGGCCTTCGTCCCCAACTGTGGATAGACCCCAATCCATTGACCGACACACTCCTCGCTCTTCCTACGCCCGCCTCTTCTGCAGATCTTAATACAAGTCTGGCGCCCTTAGCTTCAGATCCCGACACGGCAACGCCGACGTCTTCTACCGAACTCTTCTATGTTCTATGCCTCTACGACTATGACGCCGAGGACAGCGACCAGCTCTCCTTCCGCAGAAATGATATCCTGGATATCGTCAAGAGGGAGGACACGGTGAGCCCCGCCCAAGCGTTTGTGTGGACGTCCGCTCAATTCTCTCCAGGGTTGGTGGGCTGCTATTCAGCTAGACGACAACAAAGTCGGCTGGATCCCAAGCGCATTCGTCGAACCCATCTCCGACGCTCTCGCAGACAAGCTGAGGAGCGTTGGAGGCGAGGTCGCGGTCTACCAAGAAGATGCCGACAGAATTCATGGGCCCGCGGAACTGTTCACCGACCCCTTCGTTAGTGCCGAT
This sequence comes from Ganoderma sp. BRIUMSc, assembly GCA_008694245.1. NCBI lineage: Eukaryota > Fungi > Basidiomycota > Agaricomycetes > Polyporales > Polyporaceae > Ganoderma > Ganoderma sp. BRIUMSc. The sequence continues at coordinate 1,601 of VJXU01000054.1, forward strand.
GGGGAGCACCGCGGATATGACTGGATGCCTTTGGTAAACGGCGACAAGGTATGTCTCGTTCCCTTCGTCGGAGAAGCCCCGCTCATCGCGAGTTAGGTCCCCATCCTCCAACTCGGCTCTGAACACAGCTCCCCCGCAGTTGCGAGCGTGTTCAGCCCTCTTGTGCCCCCTCACGAAGGCATCGACGCCAACTTCTTAGACATAGAGTCAGAGTTATCCCCCACGGAGAGCGTCATATCGCGCAAAGGCTCTCGCCCACGTCGGCACCCCCTCCAATCACCTTTGGTGCCGGATGGCCATGCAGTCGTCGAGTCTCCTCGACCGATGGAGGGACCGCCCGCCGCGATGGAGCAGGTCATTACCCTCCCCCCCGCGCCTTCAGGAGACAAGTCGCTCCCAAACACCCCTAGGACCCCACGCAGGCGCAGCATGTCTCTCCCCAACGTAGAGTCCCCGCCGTCAGAGCATCAGCGATCCCACTCGGAGTCCGCAAAGCCATCTTCTAGCCGCCATCTCCGCCGTCGCCCTCTCCTGATCGACGATCAGTCTTCGCTCCACCGCCTGACGACCCTCTTCGAGTCCCACAACCTCGAGGAACTCGACCATCTCATTGCGAGTCCCGTCGTCGTCGAGTCATGGGATGCTTTCACCCGCCCCAACAAAGTCGCTAGTAACCGCAGCGATAAAGTTCGTCAAATCACCGGCGAGGACGAAGCTCAGGCCTTCCACAACGCCAAGCTCTCCAATGGCATATGGTACTTGCGACCCACATATGGTGCAGAACACGAGATTCAGATCTCCCAAGATGGCGCAGTGTCCGCAGGAACGCTCCGTGCATTGGTAGAGCGGTTGACCGTAGACTTCTTGAGTAAGCAGTGCTATCATCAGAGCACATGTTCGGGGATGCTGAACTGTTCCGTTAGAACCGATGCAGGAGACTAGGTACCGTCAAGCGTTTTTGACGACGTACAAATCCTTCGCCAGCGCCGAGGAAGTATTCGATCTCCTGGTCGCCCAGTTCAACCTTAGCCAGCCCACCGCACTCGGCTCGAAAGAGCTCGAACAATGGAAGGAGAAGAGGTTAATGCCCAACCGCCGGCGCGTCCTGACCGTGCTCCAAGTTTGGAACGACCAGTTCGGGTTGCTCCAGGATGACCCCTACCTCGCCCGCCGCGTGGTCGACTTCGTATCTTCTGTCGCAAGCCCTCCCCCACTTGCCACCATTGCCCGCGAGGTCCTGAAATCTCTTGAGCGTTACGTGCGTGTTAAATGGCGACGCATGTATGCGCTATCTGATGTCTTTGCTAGATCTCGGGTATCCCTCCCACTCCTGTCTCAGCTGCAAAGCGGGTCAAGAAGGGGAAGGATGGGAAGGGCGATCTTTCGCGCATGGACCCGCTTTTCTTCGCGGAACACCTGTGCATGTACGAGCAACGGCAATACTCGAAGGTGCGACCGCAGGAGTGCATGAGCTGGGTCAAGTCGCAGACTGGCGCCGCCGTCAAGAACCTCGTCGCTTTCCGCACTTTCCACGACAAGCTCGGCGGCTGGGTCAAGCTGAGCATATTGAACATGGAGGGCTTGGGGAAGCGCGCCGAAACGATCGATTTTTGGATCAAGGTCGCTGAGGTGAGCAGCACACAGTCACCTCAGTCCGCGTTAGCCCGCTGTGCTTACGCCATTCGTTCGCGTGTTTCAGAAGTGCAAGACTCTGCACAACTACGCATCCATGCACGCCATCGTCGGCGCACTCTCCGCCTCTGCGGTGACCCGCCTTCATCTCACCTGGGCGCACGTCAACAAACGGGCACAGCTTGAGCAGCTCGCAAAGTATCACGAGGCGTCGGGCAGCTTCTCCGCGTACCGCCTCTTCCAGCGGTCTGTCGATGGGCCGTGCATCCCCTACGTCGAGATGTACCTTTCGGACATGCAGCTCGCAGACGAGTACCAGCCGGACAACATCCTCGTCGCACCCGCCGCGTCTCCCCTCGGGACGACGGTGTCGCTCATCCACTTTGCGAAGCGCGAGAAGTGGTGGGAGGCGATCGACGCGATGCTGCGACACCAATCCAGGCCGTACACGTTTGCGGAGGACGCGGCGACAATGACATATATTGAGACTAACGCGACGCTCGGAGGGGAGAAGGACCAGAGCTTCTTCTGGACGCGGAGCCAGGAGATCCAGCTGGCCGAGGTACAACATGCGGACATTCGGAAAGGGCTCGAGCTCGCGGGATTCTGAGCTCGCTTAAATCGGTCTCTAGGTATGTTTCGCCGTCACTGGGGCTTATTTATTGGTATTCGCCCTTCGCTATTGATATTATTTTTATTCCTACGTCATACGTCCTACACACTAACGGGCTGGTACCCTCCGCCACTCATTGTACAACTCCCCATGCGCCCTTGTTCGTTAAATACTCGTTGTATCTCATAATTCTGTAATAGACTTGGAACATGCCCCCCCCCCCTTTTTTACCAAATCTTGTGTGAATGCCTTGTCTTCGCTAGGAAACGCTCGCACGTCGCATGTTGTCCGTTTCGTTGGGTGATTCGTGAGAATGAGCGTTCTAATCGCAACGTTCCGCAAGTGCAAGTCCATATATAAAAGAACCGAATGACAAGTAGACTACAATGAGAAGTGGGAATGAGATGGAGCCACTGAGCCTGTATGGGATGGTGCGTGCTGAGGGCTATAACCAACCGACAATGCATAGATAGACATTAGGCGGTGGGAATGGTAGGAAGGAGCGGAGATGATGAATGGCTGTGGTATGTTCAACAGTTGCACTGGTCGCCCTGGCCTTGTCCGACGGCCGCCTGCCTGTTCAAGTCCACCCCTGTTCTAGCCCCAGGTGCCCCAGGACGGGCACCTCCCCGCGCAGAAGGTGGAGCGGTAAGGGGGAGCTTCTTGGCTGAGCAATCGCGTGGTATCAAGTCAGACAAGTCCTCTACGCTGACAGAAGCGCAGAACGTACCGATAGAGGTGAAAATGTCTGCCACTCCCTCACCGCTCTTGGCACTGGTCTCGCCCCACATAAGCCCCTCCTCGTCCGCGTACTTCTTGGCCTCTTCCTGAGACACCTGGCGCCGTGCTGCAAGATCAAGCTTGTTTCCGCAGAGCGCGATGACGATGTTGGGGTCTGCCTGCCGCTGGAGTTCCCGGATCCAGGACTTGGCTTTCTCTAATGACGTGGACTGTGTGATGTCGTATACTACGACGGCACAGTTGGCGTTGCGATAGTACATGGGTGCCTTGATGTTTGCTATTGTGAGAAGAATGGTCTCTTAACGAGAAGGTTGACGTACAAGGGACTGGGGTGTCGGATGAGCATGACGTCGTTCATACATGGAGCATGCGACATACCTTATAGCGCTCCTGCCCTGCGGTATCCCTGCATCGCGGTTGATAACCATGGCGTTATGTTCGGCGACTTATGTACTCACCAAATCTCGAATTTAACGGTTGTCTGGTCCTCGAGCGTGACCGTCTGGGTCAGGAAGGCGGCTTCGCGGAAGTCAGCACCGAGATACGATACTAGAGGCACGAATGACGGACCTCCGATGGTGCTCTCCCGATAGTCATCGAACTGGTCCTTCACGAAACGCAATACAAGACTATGTACATGACGCACTGAGCATATGAATTGAATGCGGACGGAAGTGGCAATGCCTACCTGGACTTCCCCACCGCAGACTCGCCTGGGAAAGGAACAGATTAGTGCCGAGGAGGAGAGGGTGGGCCGCGAAGCGCACCGAGAAGGACGAGCTTGAACTGAAACTGCTTGGACATGGTGTGAGGGGGGCGGAGGATGTGGCGGGAGGAGCAGGGGAGGAGAGGGCGATATCGCGCAGCAGGTCGGCCTCGCGGCGAGGCTCAGCAGGGCGGGAGCACGAGACGCCCGAGTGGGCTGTTTTTCCCACGGGGCGGTCTCCACAACTCCCCGAAAATTGATTGCTCTCTTTGCCTCCCGACCACCACCTTCAGCCTTCAGCTCAATCGCCGTTGCATTCCCCTCGTCCCTCGCCACTTGAGTTGTGTCTCGTTTGCTCTCGTCGCCTTCTTGAACTCCAACGTCGCACAACATTTCCTCTCCGTGAACTTTCTGAGCTCTTCCCTGCGTCACCCCGACACGTCACTAAGCGCGCCCCGATTCTCATCGCATCGCGAGAGTTGAAGAGTCCCATACGCATCCGAAGCACGCTGAGACCATGAATCGACACCATCCGTACGGAGGGCCCTATGACGGGCCACGTAGGGGAGGCGGCCCTTCCGGAAACTTCGGGCCTGGGCCTGACAGATCCCACAACTTTGAAAGGGGCGGTGCTCCGAGAGGAAGGGGATTCGGTCGGGGTCGAGGCCGTGGGGGCGGTCAACACGGCGGTGGCCACTGGGGCGGCTACGGAAATGCGGGCCCGTATGATCAAGGTCCCCCCCAAGGCGACATGGGAGGCTACAATAACTACGATTCCGGCCCTCCCCAAGGGCAGTACTACCAGAACAGCAACAACTACAACGCACCTGGTCCGGGACAGTACAATTCAGATCCATCTGGCGGTTATGATGTGGACTATGGGTATGAAGGTACGCTTGAGAGTCCCGTTTGAGTTTTTGAGATTGAACAGAAAGGCATGAGGAGCGGTGGGAGGTTGAAAGTCGTCTTCTTGAGGCTGTTCAGCACCGTGAATATGAGCCCATCGTGGTGAGAGTTGGCGGTGTGAGCTCAGCCATGGATATCCAGCTTCGGAAGCGTAAAGGTTTTGGAACGTTCCTGCATTTCCAATCCACCGTCTCTTGAACCGATAGCAGTTATACGTCCGGTAGGGCGCGAGGCTGAGGATGGATCTTCTGAGCGCCCTCGTGTTGAGAACGGCGGCTTCTTAGCATGCTTTCTGCCGCCGTTTTCCATGTTGTTGCCTGCTTGACGTCGCATTCTCACGTATATTGATCGCTTCGTTAGATGGTTCGGGCCAAAATTACAATCAGGGTGGTGGAGGATACAATAATCGCTTCCAGCAACGCCGTCCCCAACGCCGCGAGCACAACAACAAAGTGCACGACTCTATCATTGAGGAGCGCATACAACGGGAGCGACCCTGCCGTACCTTGTTCATTCGTAACATTAAGGCGAGTTTGAGGTTTAAGAGCACAAATGTGTGGAACCCGCTAACGTGTCTGCTGGTATTCTTCAGTATGAGACGAGCAGTGAGGACGTAAGGCGGCTTTTCGAAGAGCACGGCGATATCAAAACTTTTTTCGACCTTATCGCCAATCGTGGGATGGTTTTCGTCACGTTTGTGGGTGCTGTCATCCCAGGGTCCAGCGCTGCTCTGACTCAATTGAATTTCAGTACGATCTCCGTGCTGCAGAAAGAGCGAGGGACCGGTTGCAAGGCTCAGAAATCAGTGGCCGTCCTGTGCGTTATACAACTGTCGCACAGCCCGCGACCCAGCTCACCTCGCTTGATAGATCGATGTCCACTACTCCTTGCCCCGCGATGACCAGCGGGGCGCTGACAGGCAAAAGGACCAGGTCAGTCTCGATTATAACGATGAACCATTCCCAGGGTCGACTGAGCGCACCCTGATAGGAGCTGCAAGGACACCTGATAGTCACGCTCCGGAACTCCCCCACGAATCAGCCCATTGATGAAAACGAGGTCCGGCGCAAGTTTCAGCAATTTGGCGAGGTGAAGTCCGTCAGGCCTTGCGGCGACCATCCCGAGTACGTTCCTGTCACGTATGACATCCTCAGCGGACACTGAAATTGATGCCATTCCAGCCAACGTTATGTCGAGTTCTTTGATACTCGGGTAGGCTATGGACCATTAGGTGTTATTATTGGGTGTACTAACGGAATTTCAGGCATGCGAACAAGCACATGACCGTCTCCGCCATCAAGGACTTCAGGATGGGGTGATGGAAATCGCCTATGCCTCACCAAGTGATGACCCTCGCAACGCTGAGGCTCAGTATGTGATCTGCGTTTTTGTCGGTCGCTGTTCGACATTGATATCCGTATCACAGAGGGCAACATGCAGGCGGAGGAGTCAATGGTGGATTTGAACGTCCGCAGCGAGAATGGGATGAGGGCGGTCATAACCCGGGAAAACGTGGAGGTCGCGGCAGTCGAGGAGGCCGTGGAAGGGGCAGAGGGTCTGGAAACAACGACTGGGAGGATCGCCGAGGCTATCGCGAACGAAATGATCAAAACAATCGTCCGTTCCCGGAGGATGAGTTTGGGCGGGAACAACGCCAGGGCGACTTCAACAGAGGTCCTCAGGGTGGTTACGGAGGGCCTTCCGCGGGTCCAGGATACGGTGGTCCACCTGGCGGATACAACCGTCCGCCACCTCCATCTGCGCCCGCTCCTGCAGAAGTGAGTGTTCACGGCACAACACTTTTCACGATACTATCTAATGTCCTCAAGCAGGCCGCAGATGAGCGTGAGCGTCTTGAACAGGCGAAGAAGGTTCAACAACTTCTTGCAGCACTGAAGCAGCCTGGTGGGGGAGGCCCTCCACCGCCAGCGCCGACTGCAGCTGCTCCCCTGCCAGCCCCTCCAGCCGCCGTACCCACAATGCCGCCCGCCCCTCCCGCGAACGCATACTACAACCACCAGCCGCCTATGCCTCCTCCCTATGCTGCTGTGCCGCCAGCGGCCCCTCCGGCTTCGAACCCATATGCCATGCCTTCTCAGCCAACCCCGCCGGCACCTATTGCTCAACCGGGAGCTCCCGCAATCCCGGGCCTCCCTCCCAACATCCTCGCCATGTTGCAACAGGGAGGACAAGGCCAGCCCCAGAATGGAGCGCCGCCCATGCCCCCGTACAGCATGCCTCCTGCGTCCGCTATGATTGGGGCGCAGGGCCAGCCTCCCATGCCGACGAACCCGAGCCAGCCCGGATACCAGGGCTTGATGGCTTACCTGGTACGTGGTTAGAGCTTCGTCACGACAAGCTGGTCCTCATAGTCCGTCTGCATCAGCAGGCTCAGAAGCGCTAGGATGCCGTTGCACGAATCGGATACTGGCCGTGACTTATGGCTTAACGAGTACTTGTGTCTTCTTGTTCCTAAGGGCTTCTCCTTGCTGCGTGGCCCCAGCTCTTTACATTATTCCAAGTAACTTCGTTGTAAATATTTCCGTAGTTAATGAATGTATGTTTGGTCTGTTCGCCCACTCCCTCGATGGGTTCTGGTGATCGGGGTCCAAAGCCTACGAAGCGGGCGCCTAAACCACGGGTATCTTGGCGGCTCGCTCTCAGCATGCTCAACTTGGCCAACTTGCGGACGCTGCTCTCAAGGGTTCTCGACCCACCAAAGTTGCATACTGTTGCCTTGTTCACGCCGGAAGGGGAGCTAGTGTGTTGCGTCTCCGAACCGGACAAGCCCAAGGACCTCGTACGCGTCATCGTGGGCCTCAGCACAGAAGTATGGCAGGAGACACGGGAACAGGGTGCCGGTAGAGTGGACTCTCTGGTGCGTTTTCCCTGGGTCGCCCACCCCTAAGCCGCTTCTGAATGGTATGGATAGCTTGGACATCTCCTGGTATTGCCAGTGGAAGGCCAGAAGAAGGATGACGACGACGACCCCGTCTTCCTCCTGACACTGAACTCCGAGACCGGTGTGCCTTGGGACGAACTTGAGGCCAAGGTAAGTCATTTTGCTGGGACTCCTTCGCTGTGGGTATCGATTATTCACAATTGGCCTCCGTTGTCTCACAGGGGAGAAAGCTGGTCGAGTATCTTGAGAAGCCAGCCGCGCAGCTGACTGCTACCTCGCCCACCCTTACGCCTCCGAATTGTACACCACGCGGTGATCGAGGAGCACGATGATGGAGAAGGCGCTCTCATCCACTGTGCACCAACAGTGTTGTATGCCTGAATTCTCCTCCGTCCTTTCAACCTGTCGTTGCCACCGCCTTCCACCTTCAACCTTCCAGGGTTGAGGAGTAAGGATTTCCAGTATGTCCGGCTACCTATCCTCCCGTGTCTTGCCCGGCCGATATCTGCTCTATCATCAATTCGCTTCAACAAGCCTCTTCGACCGCCGTTGGCGGTGGGTATGATGCTGCCTGTGCCTGACGACACCCTTCGGTTTGCTCAATTCGTTCTAGCTACCTCTAGGCTGCGGGCCTGTTGGCCTGTTGGCGAATAGTACTTCCACACACTCACTCTCCGCCATAGACGATCATTCCCATGTAATAATGCGGTTGCTAGATCGTACCGTCCGCATCCTTCTCGCAGCTTCGAAGACCAGTTCTGCGGCGGCCGCATCGTCGTGGCGTGCGAGTGTGGAACTTTTGGTATGGAACTGAGCGGGCCCTGGGATGCTTAAGTAGTCTGCATCGGTTTCGTGATGATGCGCAGCTTTGGGGGGGGGTGTGGGGGGGGGGGGGGGAATTTCGAGCTACATGCGTTGCGTGTATTAGACCGCACTCATGTGAGTGTGATCTCACTGCGGATCCGGGTGAGAGATGGAATGCGGCCTGAGCACGTCATTGACAATGGCTACGCGAGCGCGACGGTGAGCGTGGACGCCGGTACGCGACTCGCGACGATGAGCTTGAGAGGGAGCGCGTCTAGGGGGCGTTTCAGCTGTCCGTCTCCCGGTTTCTCTCCCGGTTCAAGCTCCCGGCCTTCCCGGCTTCAGGTCCTCTCACCTCCCCTCCTACTCCCGACGCCTCCAAGAGCGTCCTTGCTGGTCATGCGACGATGTGCTGTTGCTCGAGTTCGCCTTCTCCACTCGCCGTCGCCCTCCACGTCGGTCACGCGCACACCGCCACGCAGAAATTACAGCGTTCACGTCCAGCAACAGAAAAAGACACCACATCCGACCCAGTCTCAAGCACTACATCCTAATGAGACCTTTCTGCATACCCCCGTCCCCCCAAAACCTCCAGCGCGTCCAGACCCATACAAGCTGGTCGGACCGCAGCTCCAGCAGCTACGCGAGACCCTCCTCAACCTCCTCGGCTCGTCACATCCTTCCCTGACCGAAATCGCCAAGTACTACTTCCTGCATCCGTCAAAACAGCTCCGGCCTCTCATCGTCCTCCTCTTCTCCCAGGCGACGAATGGCTTGGGTTCTGGCTGGCACCTCAAGAAGTGGGCGGCCGAGTGCGAGGGTGCCGGCGGACGAACAGAGGAGCTCGACCGCCCTCTGACGCGTGCGGACGTGCTCAACGATTGGAATCCGAGTATGCCTGACCATACCGCGTCGTTCCGGACATCGTTCTCCCTCCAGCCCCCATACCTTCCACACCAGCCGCCAGCACCTCCGCCGTTCCCACCCGCGCTCGCCGTTCCGACCGTCGCCGCGCCGCTCGCCCTC
>VJXU01000060.1:0-21053 GCA_008694245.1 Ganoderma sp. BRIUMSc
GGTTGGCGGGGGCGGGCGGGCGGGCGGGGCGGACGTCGATGTCAGAATGCTCAATGTCTGCGTCCTGCAACGAACATTCAAGGCTGCCCTCCATAATACTAGTCCCTCGGCGCCCTGGTGGTGCCGAGATTGCTCTAGTGTAGGCCGGTGCGAACTGTGATCAACAGGATGTAGAATATGGAATAGGCGAGGAACTCGAGGCAAGCCTCGCCCCAGCCAGTTTCTCAATAGCTGGCAGTCAAGCAACTGATGTAGGTACAAACGATCGTCGTGGATTAGGCAATAGTTAACGCCACAACCGTGAAGGCACTGAGGACACTAAGGGGATGCGATCAGTCCACCAACATAAGCCATTCGTTGTCCCACGTTTAGAGCTCACCTGAACAGTACATAGTAAGCTTTGACAGAACCGGCAGCAGCTCCGTTCTTATGGGGGTTAGTGGGGGAAGGGAACACTGGTGCGTCGCTTGCATTCCAAAACGCTTGGGCAACGAGATAGCCTGGGTCAACATTGGGTTCCTCGGGGGTGTCGGTCGAGATGTTATAGAACTCAGACCGGAGAGTTTGAGAATCCCAGGTGGCGTAGCGGCTGTCGACTTTGCTGAACAGGGCTTCGATTGTCCTGGTGGGGGAAAACAACCAGTTCAATGGGTGGAAGGGCCTCGGCATGAATGGGAAGATGCACTTGCCTTGAAGTATTCAGGGACGGAGAGAGGTACACAGGCATGTTGGCGTCGGTCCCATTGTATCCAGGCGTGAGGGCACATGTCTCAGAGTAGAGTGAATACAGCACCTAACAAGCGGGGGATCGTAAATCACGTCTTTTCATCGGCTCAGGATATACGCTAACCCCAGCAGCGGCCTTGATATCCCTTGCGCGGAAGAATATGTCCTCACGAGAGGGGTTTGTGGAGTTGGAGTCGCAAGAGACGAGTACGACCGTTAATGGCAAGTCGACCGCTGTGGAAGTTGATGTCCTTCAGCTCATATCGGCAGTGCAGGTAGTCCTGACGGAATACCTGACGTGTTTGCATCCACTCCGTCTTGGTCAGAGAAGTGTACCAGAGCTCCCTTCGGATGGAATTTGTCAACACATCCCCCTTCCCGTCTGAAATGGAGGAACGCACCAACCCTAGTCCTGAATAGTTTGGCGGGATGACAGCCGATCGCAATGTGATGGATATCGGAGTTGTTACGTTGTACACATACACGTCCAGTCTACCCTCAATCCCTGTCGACGAGCTATCGGTCTGGTTGGAGGGAAGTGCCGGGACGTATGAGTACACCTTCACAAAGAGAGTAGCGAGGACAAGCAGCGTGAGAGGCCTCCACAACAGAGGTATCATGGCGACAAGTATTCCAACCCGTTCTCCGCTGCCAACCATACATATACAAGTGACGAACGAACGAACGTTCGTGGTCTGGCTTTCCTACAGAGAGGACTGCGGGCGCCACCGTTAATACCCATCATCCCTTGATCTGGTTCCAGATTGTGAGAACCACAGCTTCACAGGATAGATGTACTGGATAGATCGTATAGCACGAGGCTCAATGACATCGCATTCCGCAACGCAGCACGATCCAGCGAGTATGACGAGTGATCAGTGCTGCAGAAAGAAAGAAAACTGATGAGTGGCAGTTGAGGCCTCGAGGTGCTGAGTATGATAGATCAGACTAGGAAGAGATATGACATTATAAGCGTTTCACATTCATGAATGCATTATCTCTCCCTACCACTGGATAACCTCGACCATCCCTTCGAGCGCCTACGAGGCACGCGCTATCATATCACAGCCAAAGCAAACACAGTCGCCGTAGCAGCAAGCTTGGCACTAACAACATGTCGGTGAGTAAGGCCGGATGAAGAGGGCCCAGAGACGCTACACACCAGAGTCGCTTCGTAACAGTATGTCTGCCTACACACCCGTTTTGACTGACGGCGCTACCGGTGCTCGTGCTCGTGGATACCGAAACGGACGTCGATGGTGTTCCGCTCGGCAAGGTTGAAAATACGCTGGAGAAGACGGGCGTGTTGGCTAGCATGTCGACCATGAGGTAGCCTGTGTCAGGCGCCACTTTGCTCTGTTGGTAGGTTGTCACGTTCGTGAACTCCGTATCCAGTGTCGGGGCATCGAATGAGCCGTAACGAGTCGCATTGACGTTGTTGAATAGAGATTCGACCAGCCTAAGAGGATGTGAGAATTTAGGAAGTTTTTCGGGAGGGTGAACTGCGTTACTTGGACGAAGTGGCCGAGGTTAAGACATGCACGTCCAGAGGCGGGCTGGATGCGTTGTAACCTGGGTTGATGACGCACGTTTGGGAATACGAGGAATACAACAGCTGCGCGTTCAGACAGTCAGTGCCAAGACATCTTCAAGAATAGGATCCTACCCCTGCCACCGCCCCAAGACTTTTCGCCCGGGCAAAAATATCAACCTGCAGGGGGCTTGTGGAGTTTGCGTCACAGGAAACAAGGGCAACCCATGGTGTCTTGGCTATAGACATGCATATGGTCAGCATCGATGTGATAAGCAGGTCAACGCCCACTGACTTGCGGTCGTTGAGCTTGCAGCAACGGGGTCAGAGAAATGCACCAGTGCACCCTGTGTAAATAGGTTATATGCGATCAGTCTCGATAGTAATGAGATCTCCGGCGCATATACCGACTAGGGCTATTCCAGGATCACTTTTTAAAACGGCAGCGACGCGTCGAGTGCGGTCGATGAACGTCCCTTGGGGGTACCAAAAGACGTTGAGCGTTCCCTGCTGTTGACTGGCCAGGCCATCGGTTATGTTGGTAGGAATTGCGGGAATGAATGCATGGGAAAGGACAGTGAAAGAAGAGAGAGTCAAGAGGACATTTAGTACGGCTGAAGGGGACAACGCCAGGAAATTCAACATGGTCGAGCACCGTGGCCCTCAACGTCTCGGTCGAAGATCAAGTCAACGAACAACGCTGCACCCAGCTTCGGCGGCTTCCGGCAACTGCCGGCAGCGAATGGAGCGATGCAGGTGGCGTCGCTCTCAACCACTCTAACTCCTGCTTTGAGCTTACGCGCCTCTTTACTATCCGATACACCTGAACCATTCCCTGCGCCGTTGGCTGGCTTTTGTAGCTCAGCTATCGTATGAACAATGCGTAAGTAACAAAATACGCCACCCTCGCCCACCGGCAACCGTTCATTCCGGACAGCTGCAAGACACGAGGGTCTGAGCCTGAGAGTCGGCGTCAGCTGTTTCCGCGGCTATGGGCCAAGCCCTCTCCTTACAGAGCCATGACACGATATACGCACAAGGGCCATTGAGAAAGCGACGGCACGCGCAGTATACCCACCACCTCCTTCACTTTCGACCGCTATGGCCCCTAGCCTCGAATCATTCAAAGCCGCCTTCAAAGGCGACATCGTCACACCTGGCGACCCCGATTACGATCAGGCAATCGCACGGTGGGCCAAGAACGCTGCACGCAAGGCTGCCGTTGTCGCCTTCGTCAAAGATCCAGAGGACGTCGCTCTTGCCGTCAAGTACGCGAAGGAGGCTGGTCTGCTCATCGCCATTAAGGGCGGTGGTCATAACCCTTCTGGTGCGTCCTCTAGTGAGGGCGGACTCGTGATCGACCTCTCTCGGTACCTCAACGGCGTCACCGTTGATGCCGAGAAGAAGCTCGGCTATGTGGGTGGAGGCGCGATTTGGGAGACGGTCGACAAGACTGCGATTGAGCATGGCCTCGCGACCGTTGGCGGTACAGTGAACCATGTATGTACTCTCGATCGTGTTCCATGTGGCAATGTGCTTAGATTCGCCGATCGTCTAATCTTAGACTGGGGTCGGCGGGTTCGTTTGAAGCTGGATTTATCCTCCCGATTAATTTAACACCTACAGTAGACTCATCTTGGGTGGTGGTTATGGATGGCTAAGCGGTGCCCATGGTCTGGCAATTGACAATCTCGTCCAGGTAAGTGATGATTTTACCGCTTCTGGCTTTTCATTGACTCGTCACTTCAGGCCACCGTCGTCACCGCCGATGGCAGCATCCTGACAGCCAACGAGAAAGAGAACCCGGACCTCTTCTGGGGCATCCGCGGGGCAGGTTCAAACTTCGGTGTCGTCACTGAGTTCGTTCTCCAGCTCCACCCCCAACGCCGCACTATCTTCTGCGGCTTGGCCGTCTTCTCACCCGACAAACTCCACGCGCTTCTTGACCTCACACAAGCCTGGTTGAATAATAAGCCTTCCTCGAAGGAGGGCATGATGCATGGTTTTGTTCGTGGACCGGAACGCCGGGTCAGTGTGGATCGGCGTGCGTCTAAATAGCTCATAACTAACTCGCGGAGGTTCCAATTTAGCCCTGTGCTGTCGCCTTCATGTTCTACAACGGTTCCGAAGCAGAAGGCAGAGAGAACTTCAAAGCGTTCTTTGATTTGAGTGAGCTCCCTCCGTGCTCGCCGGACACCGACCTCGTTCTGTAAACTGACATTCTGACACTTTTCCACTAGACCCCATTGCCGATTTCACGAGTGAGAAACCTTACGAGGTCCTCAACTCTCTGCAGGTTCGTAACTTGTGCTATGATCCCCGTCCCCGACCCACGCTCACCTCAACGCTCCGCCAGAACTCATTCGCCGGGCCCGGCCAGAACGTCTACATGAAAGGCTGCTTCATGCCGCGCGAGTTCCCCCGCACACTCCTCCCGAGCGTCTTCCAGCGCGTCTCTGAGCTCTCCGAGCCCGAGAAGTACAACGTCGTGCTGCTCTTCGAGCACATCCCCCTCAGCAAGGCCAACAGCGTCCCCGACCACGCCACCGCGTATCGCCGCAACCTCACCGCGAACGCGCTCGCCGTCGTGTACGCCCAGGAGCAGTCCGAAGAGGTGTTCAAGTACTCGCGCGATGCGTGCCACGAGATCTGCGGCCTCATTACGGGCAAGGCTGTGGACAACATCGGGTACGGGAACTACAGTGAGTGTCCTGCCAGGCCTGCGTGCTTCTGTCGAAAAGAAGCAATACTCAATATCTGTATCTGCAATCTTTGTGAATCCAGACAGCGACGCACTGCCTGCTGAGAGCCCAGTTGCCGCCTCAAAGGCAGAGGCGAACTTCGGCGCGAACTACAAACGGCTACAGGAGATCAAGAAGAAATACGACCCCGAATTGCTCTTCCAGAAGTGGTTCGTCATCAGCCCCGCTTGAGTGAAATGTCTGCATGTCATCTTGCACGTGTACATCATCTTGTCTCCCATATTAGATGTATCACTACGCTTGGAGATAGCGAGATTGGCGGGAGCACAGCTCCCGAGCTCTTCTTAAGATTGCGGCCAGAATATCATGCCGGTATTTGGTATGTGCTATGCATGCATGTATATATGTATGAGGTATTCAAGATGCGAAGTATGTGAGTTGTATATGTAATGCAGTGCTTTGCCCCGCTGATGCGACCGGCAAACCAACGATGTTAATGGTCAGGAGTACTAACCTTCGCAAAGCCGTTGGAATACATAAACTGAAGACGACGGGCGACAAGTGTACATTTTGAACGCACGGGAACCAACGAGCGCATCTTCAAGCAACTCAGAAATCGCCGAACGCGCGGGCCATCGCCTTCCTGCTCTTCGCCTTGCGCGGCCGCATCCCGTTCGGGATGCCGTCCTCTCTTGGGGGCGTGAAGCCGAGTACCGTGGCGGGCTTGCTGTCTGGGTCAGGAGTCGGCGGCGCGTCCGCGTCGGTCGCCTCGGCGTCATCATCTATCGCCGTGTCGCCCGAGACGATCTCGAGGGTCTCGGGGTGCACATAGGCGAGTGGGATGGGCGTGTTGTACGCAACGATGCCGAGCTGGCGGCAGTAATAGTTGATAGCCGCGCAGAACGCCGTCTTGCGCGTGTTGTGCAAGCCCCAGTCCCTACGCCGGCCCTGTCAGTAACGGGAGGGAGAAGAGTCGAGAATGGACAAGCGCGCTTACTGCCAGTTGCTGTTGTACGGGATACCGATGGTGATCTCGAGGAACTGCTGGTGGTGGATGTGCTGCAGCGTGACGGACGTGCTTGGCTGATACCAACGGTTGGGCTCCGTCTGTAGCCAGTTGTTCATGCATTTCTCCAGCTGGTCGAGCTTCTCAATCGGTGTCCTCCACAGGATATGCAAGGTCACGTTTTCAGCTGTTTTCTAAAGTGATGGTCATTAGCGAATAGTTATATAGAGGGCGGATATTTGAGCATACATCGCTTCGCCGGACATTCGTGCTGATCAAACGGACGGTTAGAATTATGTGGGCGAATCACCAAACGGGCGACCACTCACATGAATTTAGTGAATAGCTGGCTGTTGAAGTAATATGTCTCTGTACCATCCGCACGCGTAAAGATCGTGGCAAACAAGCCCATCTTCTTGACGACAAGGTTCTCATCTGGGCAGAGATGAATTCAACAAAAGTGGTTACAGGTCGGTCTAATAGACGCTCACCCTCAATGAAACAGCGATCTCCTGTATCGAATGGGCTACCATTCATAAGCGGTCAGTAACGCGCCACTGACAGCATAGTCAGTAGATGTCCACTTACTGTGTGACGAACAAGAACATAATCGCATCGAACGCATTGCTCGCCGAGTTCTTGAAGATGAAGCTCGCACCAAGGCCGATCGTGTACAAGCTCGTCAGCGAGCTCTCGATGTCGACCCCGAACACGCTCAACGAGATGAAGAACAGGATGACGAGCGCCATCAGCAGCAGCATCTTGTCGAGCGTGCCCATCGCCTGGCCCACGTCGCGCATGCTCCGGCTCAGCAGCCGCCGCTCCTTGTACACCTTCATCAGCGTCGTCTTGATCTCCGCGCGCGAGATGTCCCCGTTGTTGTCCTTGTCGAACACCTTGAACGCGCGCTCCGCGTCCTGCGCCGATGCGAATGCCGGGTAGAAGTCGTGCGGGATCAGGTAGTTGCGCCCCGGCGCGCGGAACGCCGTGTAGATCGACCGCGCGAGCCGCTTCGCCTCGTCCGCGGACGCGATGTTCCACATCAGGCCCCCGAGGTCGTCGTCGTCCTTGCCCTGGATGTTCCGCGCGTCGTGAAGGATGGCCGTCTTGAACGCCTTCGCCGCGGTCGTGGCCGCCTGCTGCACCATCGCTGCCGCATCCTCATCCGCGTATTCGTCGTGCTCCTTGCGTTTGGCGTGAGAAGTGCCATTGGCGGTTGTGGGAGTCCGTGCGAGGGGAGAGGGTGGGTATCGGTGCTCGGCGGTGCTCACGTTCAGCTGGAGCTCAGGCTTGCCACGGTCCTCGCTGGGCTCCCCAGACAGATCGGGCGGCGGGCCCCCGAGCCAGGATGTGCGCTGCTTGCCCTTCATCTTGTGGACGAGGGTCGCGTCGCGGTCGTCGTCGCCATTCGGTCTGCCAGGTTCTGGGGTACCCGCCCGCGAAGGCACTCGAGAGCTGGCGGGGGAGCTTAGGAAGCGATCCCTCTCATGTGCAGAAGGCAAGAACGCGGAGAATGGGCCCGCGCGAGCGTACGAAGTCTTTGCGGCATGCCGCCGTTTGGGACGGTACAGCCGCAGCTTCTCGATAGCACGAAGAGCTTCTCCGATCTCCTCAAGACGTTCCTTATATGCAGTGCGGTGGAAGGAGAACGCTGCGGGGAATCAGGATCGATGAGCCATCGGGGCAAATGCATGAGGCGTACCAATAAAATGGGACAACATCTTCTGCCCGCAAATGACCAGAGCGAGGAAGAACAAGAACTCAATGGCTTCATAGACCTAGTGCCAGTGTTTCAGTGCGCAAGATCGCATATGCGCCAATAACGCTTACCCGCGCCGTGTACGGCGCTCTGCTCTGAGCTTCGTCGTTCATGTCATACAACGTGAAGATGTTGTTGAACAGAATGATCCAGCTAACCCAACCGCTAGCGGCGTATAGCACGGGCTTGATGGGGCCTTTCACGCTGTTGTAGAGCTCCAAGCGTGATTTGACGACTTCGCTAACGTGGCCCCATGAAATAGAGATGATAATGCGAATTACAACGGGAGTAATGTCGACGATGAGTGCCAGCCCCCAAGAGATAGAGACGTTAGCAGCAGCCCAGAAAAGCCATGCTTCGACATTGTCCTTGACGAACTTGCGGTGATCAGTGGGATGGGGCTTGTACCAGAAGAAATGGAGGAGGAGCGCCGGAGTGATGATAAGGCCGGAGAGGATGGTCGAACCGATGAGGGTGGAGAACAAAAGGGTGACGAGCCTACGCGGCACGCGAGCAGACGAGGGGGGCAGACGAAGGCCAGAGTGAGCGTGCAATCCACTGAACTACAGAGGGACCACGCACTTGATGAACCCGAACCCGCGCTCCGTCTTCTTGACCCCCATCGCATGCTCGAACTTGGCCTCCTCGTCGACCAAGTCTTCCTCGCCGCTCCAATCATATTCTTCTTCGTCATCTTCGTCGTCGGTGCCTGCTATTGATGAGGCGCGGGAAGCTGGGGCGAACTCTGGCTCGAATCTGTGGGCTGGCGGTGAAGCAAGCGCGTCCTGGTAGTGGACTTGAATGGCATGCTTGCCCTTGGAGCCATTGTCAAGCTCGCTATCATGGGAGTCGTGTCGCTTCTCGTTGAGAGGCAAGTCGCTGGAGGACATATCGACCGCGGACAAGTTGAGGTGTGAACGAGACTTGTATGCGGGCGAGGCTTCGAGATAGGACTCGACGAAGATCTGGGAGGTAGAGGCGACGCGACGATAGGGAGGGGAGGGAAGAGGGTTGGTCACGTCGTCGCTGGTGGTGAAGAGTTCGGGATCAAGACGAAGCTCGGCTGGGGGATGACGGTGGGTGTTGCGGGTGGCGGGGTCGGGGTCATGAGATGGGGAGCGAGAGGACATTCAGAAGGAACGTGAGCTGCCAGCTAGTGCGAGGCAGCGAGCGGAGCTGATGTGGGCGCGTGGTATTCTTGTCTGACGGGGAGCCGTTGGATCCACCAGTGCTGCTCCGTGACGAGATGTAGTTAAGTACGGTTCGCTGGCCGCGTTGCTGTCGACCCCCGTCGTGTAAAACTTGCATGCGCCGGACAAGAAATGAAAAAGAGGGTGCATTCCGGTCGTCCAGGCTCCGCTGCGGGGTTCGTCGCCCGCCCACGAACATCGCCAAGGAACGGAGGACCATCATGCAGCCAGGAACAGCCGCGCGTTGATGTCGTCCCCAGCTCCCCGCGAGCTCCATCTGGCTCCAACCCCTTCCAAGCCCCGCTCGCAACCACCCGTCCTCAGTGACGTCACCGGAGGCACTCCCCGTTTCGGGCAGTCCCACTCGACGTCGATGTCAACCGCCAACCACATGCATATTGCCGTGAGCCCAGCCATGCAGCCCCTGTATCCCATTGTCTGCTAGTGCCCACTACCTCGCACCCATACCACCGCTCTCAGCCGATATCACCAGCCACCCGCTATGCCGCTCTTCGGCAAGAACAAGTATTCCGGAAATCCAGAGATTCGCGAGGTCGAGAAGAGGGTCGCTAAAGAAGCCCACACCGACCAGAAGAGCCTCGATCATGCCATTAGCGACCTCTCCAAAGCTGGAGACGCGCACGGCAAGAGTATCAAGGTGGGGGTCCTCGACGTTCACTGGCCCCGACCGCTACTATGTCAGGCTCCATGGAGTCACCCCATTATCCTACGGCGGCCGTGCGACTCTCCTGTTCGCTCGGGCACTCATTGAATATTCGTCCTGCACTTGTAGGCTGTAGACGACGCTCGTCACGCGCTCGACAAGGCTGTCAAGAAGGAGCACCAGGCGGCTCTCGCCCTCGATGAGGCTAAACATAAGCACGATGTAGCCATCACCGAAGGCCACAATGCGGAGAAAACAGTGCAGGTACATGGCATCCTCCTCTCTAGTCCGTCACGATGAAACTGAAGTGCTCCTCGCGACTTCTCGTCGTTCTGTAGATGAAACAGGACCATGCCAACCGGATGGAACAGGACCTTGACCAGAAGCGTCAACGCCTCGAGGAGATGCGCGTGCAGAAGAGCCACAAAGACGTGAGTGTCGGTCTCTCCAGCTCAGTTCATCAGGCTCGAGCCTGTTCTGGAAAGTACACACTAACCAATACCGTCTGCAGCATCAGCGCGAGTCCCAGCTGTCCGAAGTGCATGCCCGAGAAGCCGCTGCAGCTGAGGCCCGTACGAGCATCAGTGAGCCGCACAGCCCGACGGCACCCACGACCGGAGACAAGGGAACCGCTCAGGCTCAGGCTCCGGCTCCGGCTCAGGCTCAGACTCAGGCTCCGGAGACCGCCCCCTCCGGCGCAAAGGCCTAATTTGTTCGTTCCCTTACCGCTACCACTGGCGTTTTACTTGCCCTGGCTTGGATCTTGATGAATTTCATGACCATACGATTTCGACGATAGGGCTTTCCTTGAAACTGTATCCATACCATAGGCATTGTATAGTTCTTGAGTTTACAAATGTGTACGTTAGCCTCCACTGTGTCAAACACGATACCAATTATCCCGAGCCACTGGACTCGCCGGACGGAGCAGGCCACCATGGACATGAATGGTCTGTTGCCCTTCCTGCGAAGTGCCTACGATCGACCAAGTGTCATGTGCCTTCAATATACCATTATACAGGGTACCAAGACGCAACAATTCGTACCGTTGAGAATCGGCTGAACTCTTCCCAGCCCCGTCTTGCATTCGGCTCTGGAAGTTCCATATCGATACTACGAGGCGTCCGAGGGGCCGAACAAGTGTAACGTCATGTGCATCTGCACACTCTCTTAAAGTTGTTCCCCGAGGCTGGTGCCTGTACCATTGACGACGGTCCCGCGATCGCTGAGCGGCACAAGATGAGGCTCCTGGCCCTGAGCGAGATCGACCCTTCGTCTTTGGCGTCGAAGTCGAGTGCGTAACCATCGAAACGTTGGCTTTTCGATAGTGCCGACATGAATTGGACTTTTGGAAGGCCCCTTGATGTAGGAGAGGACATGGAAACGATTTTGTGTACGGGGAGGGATCCTGAGCGACGGTGGATACCTCTGAACGGTGACTACTGGGCATCCGAATACCGCGTTCCATGAACCACTACGAGGTCCCCTCCGGGCCTCGCGTGCAGGGCGTGGAGCCCGCACTCAAACGCAATGCCTGCGTCCGGTGGTTGGTCTTGGTATCTCGGATGCCTGATCATCTCCGGACGGTCGCACACCCAGCTCGTTGAGATGCTTTGGCATACATCCGCAACGTATGTGTATGTGTTGTCCAGCCTCCGTCACCAATTATGCCGCGAGTTCCCGAGAGCACGGCTTCATATGTGTCCTCACTTCTGAGTCAGGCAAACCGTACCGCAAAACAAGGCCAATTCTCAGTACGATGTGTCCGCCACCGCACAAAACATTCCGACGTGGCAATAGCAATACGGAGGGCTGTCGGACGTTTGAAAATGTAGTTGGAGACATGGTGCCAAATGAGGGCTACCGGGCACAAAGGTCCGGGGCTTTGCAGAAGGACGGCACTAAGAAATTCGAAGGTAATGAAGCCGTCCGGTTGGACGTATGGGGGAAAGAAAGGAATATAGGCGAATAGCGTGACTACACACCTTGGCTACGGCGGTTTCCTCAACCCCAAACGCAGGGAGGCTCCGCAGGTTGCTCAGGAGAAAGCCATTGCAATCTGAGCGTGTCAACGTTTGGTCGACCATGAGCGAGGCGAACGGTGCATGGAGGAGTTTTGTAGTGCCAGTGAGCTAGTGTCCAGGAAACGAGTCGAGAGGGTATACCGATGCGAGGTCTGCTGGGGAAGCTTCCTGTGCCAGGGTATGGACGGCGTCGTGCAACATGTCGGTAGCGTGTAGTCAGGGTTCAGAGTATGCTTTGACCGAGTGGCAGGTGGGGCTAGAAATTGGAATGGAGTAGAGTATAATGTCCACGGAAGGTGGTTGGAGGAAGGACCAGAGTTTAGTGTTGAGGGCAGACAAAAAAGAAGATCGGTGTGGAGGGGTTGACGCGTTGACGGGCAGCTGGATTCGATCAGACAAGAGGGATCGGGAGGATGGTCGGCTGAGGCTGAGCCGCGGAGTATGCGTGTGCCCTGGACCAGTTCCGAGTCGGAGTCCAGCGGCAACGTGCAAAAAGCGAATCCGCACATCGCATCCCAATCCTGTCCCAATCACACTCGTTGTCCCCCATGTCCTCCGTGCGTTCGCATCCCTGCCAGCCCGTCAGCAACGTTGGCTCTGCGCCGCAGAAGACATAGGGGTCGATCATCGTCATCCGCTGTGGCTCGAATCCGCACCCTCTGGCTCAGTACTAGTCTCGCAACCTCGCAACCACTGTCTGGTTTAATCATCCCCCGGCCAAGCACCACCTTCGCCCCGTACCCGATGTGTACGATGTGAAGGCAGGCTGGTCAACGTTACGCGCGAAGCTCGCTCACCGCTAGTGCGAGGGTCGGTGGTTGGGACCATGACCCCAGACGACGCCAAAGTCATCGTAGCGGCCGGAATATCCTGCAACTTCGTGTGGACATTGTTGGACAAGCATTCTTGTTGTGCATAATTTTCTTGGTGCGTTCTCCTGTAGCGTTTCGTGTTGTTCGCTGACTCGGACAGGTGTCGGGGAGCTCCCCGATAGCCATACTGCAGCCCATGTTAACTTGGCATGGGGTATGCCAAGCATACTTGGACTCCTCAAAGCTTGCCTATGGCTCATTTGGTCAGTCTCTCTGCAGGATTTTGTCAACCTTTTCCACCCTGGTCGGACACACATTCTTGGGCGGGTCTTCTCCAGAGTCTTGTCAGTTCTTGGTCTTGTGACACGCCGAATTGCAGCACACTCTTGGGGTTCTTCAGGCTCTGGGCCGGCGTTCTTGACGGAAGTGGCACTCCTCGAGAAAGCTAGGACACAGGGGCTTGTTTCGAAACCAAGGAAACTGGATGGGGGGAACCGCACGACGCTCGTCTGCCGTGAGGCTTCGGAGCCGCGCAGAGTCACAGTCACGCTTCGTGTCTTCGTGACACGTCACATGACTGCGAGGATGTGAGCGCCCACGTTCTGAAAGTGCTGCCTTTTCCTGCCCAGCGGAGCGGCCAAAACGAATGCAAACGAGCTGGATGCTAGGGGGAAGGCCCTAGCGGACTTCGTTATGGCCACCAAGGCGGCTGGCCCAACTCCCTTGGTTCAGGACTTATGGAGAACAGGAAGAGCTCACCGTAGGTGTTCTCGATTCGCTCTCTCTGCACTGGCTGTCTGTCGCTCGTCGACAGCTGGTTTCATCCAGGCCTTGCGACCAGTTCCCGCTCTTTGCTTGTGAGATGGTGACCGTGCGTTTCGGGCATGGAGTCCGAGTTGTCGGGGCTGCAGTTCGCCTAGTGCCATTCCATGCTTCCACTGGGACCCCGGGCTTGCATTGGGCGACGCAAAACTATGAGTCTTCGCTTCCCGGCTGCTTCTGATTTGTTATCCATCAGCACTGGCAGGTATCTCCGTGAGACACCTACCTGAATTAGCTCTACACGGAGGCGCGTGCATTAACGCAGGAGGTCTCTCGCTGTTTAAGTGGTAAGCGGGAAGGCGAGCGCGGCACCAGCCTCGACCCTGGGGCTTCTTCCTCAATTTCGGCGCGCTTCTTCTTTGCCAGGCCCTGGCTGTTACGACATGGCTCGTCCTCCAGATTCCTCATAATGCGCAGACGCGGCTGCCGACGCTTACAGGCCCCTGCCTCCATCCCCCCTCCACCGCCCCGCCTCGTCCTAGCTGACCATGCACGAGTCAGTGCGGCAGCCTCGCTTCGTCGCTTTAACAACGCCCGGCGGTGATGACGACGAATACGACGTGTATTACTTCTACCCATCCCTCAATCGTGCCTATCAGGTACAACTCTTTCTTTTCACTGCGATTTGTTGTCAACGTCCTTACGCACACGTAGCTCGACAGTCAGTCTACGCCCTTTGACGCGTCCTTGCATGGCGACACGCCCAGCTCGGAGGATGTCTCCGTCGTACGTATCCCTGTGCCTATCAGTCTTGCTCTGCTGTTCACACTTCGCGTTAGCTGTCATTCCCTTCGTACTCGTACAATTCAGACTTCGTCTTTCCCGCTCCCAGTGCTAGCGTCCACGGCATTTCGACATTGGGTTACAGCGTGTTGTTTAGGATGGGATTTTGGGCTCAGGTACGTGCGTCCTCTGCCCCATCCTGCGTTTGCGCCAATACGTCCCCAGTCCCGCTGCGTCTCCAGACGTCTCAATGCCTTCATCACCTGTGTGAAGGAAGCATGCCACTCGCTGAAGAACCGCTTGCGCCGCCACCACCGCCGCACGCTTCCAGTCGCCTGAGCCTTCTCATTGCGTTTCTTGGTCAACAAATTTTCGATTTGAAGAGAAGAGGACTGCCCAAGACGCGCAGATGTGGCACCGAGACGCGTTGTACTACATGAACGGGATCTATAATCCACGGAGACTACGGAAGTGATACGCGTATCTTCTTGCTCCTATCTACTTGCCTGTATCATATATAAGCGACGTATTCAAATCATTTGCATGTTTCTTGCCAATGTTCTGCGGGAACAGCGTGATGATTCAACGCGGTCGTCTTTTCTCAGGAGCCTCAATAGGTCTCTAACGGATTGGGAATGCGCCTGAACGCACTGGGACTGGGAGGTAACTTGCCTACCATCCACGGCATGTTCTCAACACGTTGTGTTCACAGCGGATTGAAGCGCAGTGAATGCTCCGGTTGGTCACCGCGTCGAGGATCCCCCCCGTTTCGTAACAGATACACGAAAGTGCTCATAGGCTAACCTTGTACTTCGCATTATTATACATGCAAGAGGCGACGCAGCTCCGAGGAAGATCTACGCTCGAAGGCTCGAGACCCGAAAGCCGCCACCGCACAGGCGCGAATGAGGGCGACGCCACACTGCACCGGCCTCACTGGTTGCACGAGGCAAGAGCGCATTCTTGACTTGTCAGTGTGTGGGTGGCTCTGGACATATGTAGGGTGCTAGGCACATGTGCGTGTGGCCACCGGTGCGGCACGCAAACAGAGGGTAGCATATCCAGGACTCACGAGACTCCGAGTGGATGGAAGGATGGTGCGGGTGCAATTACGTGAATACGATGGTCTGGTGTATTCTTTAATTCCGCCAGAAGGCATCTGGCCCTTCGGTGAAGGCAAGTTCTACTCGAGTGTGTAGGCTGGTGATGAACTTGGAAACAAGGTGCTCGACGGCACAGCCGCTGCCGGCCGCATGTATGTAGGCGTCGCGGCAAATGCCGTGGCCACATGCAGGCTTTGTTGGATAAACCTTGCTTCACGCTCACTACACTACCACGACACCACCAGGCCCCTGCCGTCCCCCCTCTGACATGTGTCCTGTCTCGCTGCTCTGTCCTTTGTTCTTTGGCGGCACGCAAGACGGGCGGCGACTTCAGTAAAAGACACTTATTGCTCACACGCTTCATCGTGGACGAGGATGATGATCGTAATCGTTGATGTGGCCGACGAAGACCCTTTGGTGTACGCGTGTTTCCCTGCAGGCGTCGTGCCGACGGACCTGCGAAGGACTCCCTAATTTCCGGGGACGCTCATCCTTCCGTGATTGGTCCCGCCACGCCAATCCTCGCCTTCTCGCAGTACGTCCACCCCTTCTGCGTCTCCGCATGGTCCGCTTGAGCTTCCTTCTACAGGGTGAAACAGGCTCTTCGGCTTCGAACGACGTTCAGCGGGGATCCTTATACCCCTGGTCACGGCCACTCGCCAGGGCGCAGGGCCAACAACAGGTTCTGCATTAATATATGCGCCTGTATGAGCGCCAGCGCTCGGCGTGAGCGTTACTCTTCCACGCCAATACAGGACCTCATTTCATGCTTACCATCACCATGGTGGCTTTGGTGTGGCGTGCAGATACTCGATACTCGATTGTCCTTGCATTCTCTCTTCGTCCTCAAGGCTACAGGGCGTCTATGGCTCTAGACCACCGCCAGTGCCATGCTATGCGCGTTGCATGTTATTGTCATGGCTCTCCATATCCTACCTATAAGACCCCTGGGGCCGATGGATACATATCGGACAGCCCCCCTTCCCCTCGCAGCCCTCGTTCAAGTACACGCCGCCGCAAAAGGTCGTTGACACCATGGCATACCCCGCATACGAGACGGCGTACTCGGCTGGTTATCCCCTCCAGCACTCTCTCTCCCATGGGCCTCCGGTCTATGGTGTCCATCCCACCGAGTTCGGGTACGCCGACCCGGGGTATGGCGTTGCGTTCACGGATGTGAGTAGACTGATGGGTTTCCCAAGACCACACTTTCTCTGACACCAGACGTAGCCCGGATACGCAACCAGCGGCGTCTACCCCGCCTACGGCCCTCAACGTTCACTCAGCCAATACGGCCGAGGTATGCAAATCCGTGCCCCCGCGTTAGGTCGCCGTCGGCTAACTCGTGCCCGTCCAGCGTACGATGATCTTGACATCCGAGACCCGTACTACGCTGACCACCGCCGTAGTGCCCCATACGGCCTGCAGCGTCGGGCTTCGCGGATGTCGCGCTCCCTCTCGCGCATGAGTCGTCATGCCGGGCTGGGGTACGATACTGTGCGTTCTACGGTGGTCAAGTTCAAGCGCAAGGGCGGCTTCCGCAGCGGCATCACGCTCGGGGAGGCCATGTCCGACGCTCACCTCAGCCAAAACCACGAGTACAGCCTGTATGACCTCAATGCCGATGCTCGTGGGCGTATCATCCTCAAAATACGGGTTCGTTTGCCATTCCCTCACAGCACCCGACCATGAAGGAGCACATGAGCTAACCTAGAGTGGTCTGCAGTGGACGGGGTACAACGCGATGACGTACGAGCTGCCCGCGGACTGCTACGACGGCCGCGTAGAGCTCCAGACCCTGGCGCGAAGGATCGCGCGGGCCTGCGTCCACTTCTTGCAGGTAAGCATGCGTCCTGTTGCCTGCACCGCAGCTGTATCCCGTGTACCAGGTCTGCGCCACTCACGAGCTTTGCGCCCATCCCGCAGGCAAACATGATTCCCGTCTCGTGGGACCGTGTGATCCTGTACCACCTGGAGGAGATCTCCCCCGGCACCTGGCAGCCCGTTCTCTCCACCAGTTGAGGGACCGGGGCACTGCAGTTGGGAACAACGCCCCCACCATCCACCTTCTCGCTCTTGGACTGTGATTCGCTATTATGGGCTAATGCCCCCGAAACGTGTTGCTACTAACGTTGAAAACCGACGCCTGCTTGCCGGTCGAGCGGTCGGGTCACAGGTTCAGTGGCAGTATTCGTGTTTATTTTTTCATTGCTCGTCTTTACGACCGGTCACGATCCCATGTATGCATACATGTACACAGCATCTGTATAACATCACACATCGACTCAATGGCATTACGGTTCACAACGGAACGGGTAGTGAGAAGCCGGATATATCCATATCGTATTATGATATCCCGGAAAGGCATGCGTTATGAACCATAAGGGGAAAAGCGGGCAGGGGGGTATCCGTAGTATATAGACTGCTTTAGTTGCTACAAGTTGCTTCGAAGCCGAGGACTTAGTGCCTCCTCCGCTTGTGCAAAGTATGCCGCTTCGAATGGGAAGTGCTGCGTATGCCGAGCGTGCGTTTGATCTTCGTCATGAGGGAAACATGAGCCTCGTCACCCCGACCCTGCAACGAGGATGCCGATATGTCAGGGGAGGTCTGGTGAGACGCAGTGAGCAGCGCAGGACACGGACCATGAGCTTCAACTCGCGCTTTG
Organism: Ganoderma sp. BRIUMSc; assembly: GCA_008694245.1. Lineage (NCBI taxonomy): Eukaryota > Fungi > Basidiomycota > Agaricomycetes > Polyporales > Polyporaceae > Ganoderma > Ganoderma sp. BRIUMSc. The sequence continues at coordinate 17,728 of VJXU01000060.1, forward strand.
CGTGCTTCCTACCGGAGCGACTGGTGTTTGGATTGGTAAGAGCGGCCTCTGTTGTTCATGATAACAGCATTATTAGCACTCTGTCGGCGTTGATACGGCGTAAGATGCTCCTCACTGTAACCTCCGGCGACCCTATCTGGGTCCTTCCTTCCAAATCGTGGGCGGAAGCGGCTCCTGTGGGAGGTCTGGTGATGGGTGTGGTGGTTGCTGCGACCGAAGAGAGGCATTGTGATAGAGAAGTGGGCAGAGGGATCTGCGACAGGTGATGTTGCGTGAGTGGTTTGGTCCAGGTCAATTGGTTCTTGCGATCGACGGGAGAGCTCGAGACTGCCGTTTTATGCGGCTCGAGGACGTAAAACGTCATAAATGTACTGTGGTGCAATTACAGATCATGGGAACTATCGTAGACGGTTTTGATTGCTAAAGTCCTTCCTCCCTCCCCCACACGCGGCATGCGAACCTTTCGTGCTGCTGCGGTTCTTGCTGAGGAACGCGTACGTGGTGGAGAGTGGGCAAGCTCAAGCTCGCAGAACGTACAAGCGCTGAACTCTCCCGGGCCGCCCGCGCCACTTCGGTCACCCGGACATCCTCCGCCCTCTGAACGTTCTGAACTGCCACCATACCCCACCTCCCCCCTCTGTCCGTTGCTCCACCTTGCACGTCTGGCTAATGAATGGTGAACCACTCCGCAGATAACGTCGCTTTACGCGTGATTTCGACATACACCGAGCTGAAATTCAGGCCGCCGGACGGCCAGTTCACAATTTTAGCTGGGTTCGTGCTCAGCGACGGCGAACACATCAAGGTCATTTCTCTCGGGACCGGGTCCAAATGTCTGCCAGCTGCTCGAATGCCCCAGAACGGGGATGCTCTGCATGATAGCCACGCAGAGGTCCTCGCCCGGAGAGGCGCCATCCGGTGGCTCCTTGAAGAAATTTCGCGGAGCTGCAGTAGTGACGCGCAGACACGGTGGATATCGAAAGGCCAAGGCGGAAAATACGCGCTGAAGGCCGACGTCAAACTCGACATGTACATCTCCACAGTACCGTGTATGCGATCCACTGCATCCTACAAATCCGCTGTCTATCTGACTCTGGCTGCTCCAACAGGTGGGGACGCCTCCACCCGATATCTGGCGTCATCCCAGGACGCCGAGATGGCTGCCCTGAAGGACTCAGCCCCGTTTCCGGAGCTCCCGCCCGGCACCGCCTCCCGAGGGCGCGACAACTACTCGCTGTACGGCGTGCTCCGCACGAAGCCCGGCCGCGCGGATTCGCCGCCGACGCTGTCCATGTCGTGCAGCGACAAGATCGCGGCATGGAACGTGCTAGGCATCCAGGGTGCTCTCGCGTCGCGCCTCCTGCACCCCGTGTACATTAATCGGGTGATCGTCGGAGAGCTCACGCAGCCCATGCACCCGGTCGTCCTCGAGGACTGCCAGAGAGCCTTGCACGCGAGGCTGCTTTCGATTGCGGGTTCGTACAGTGCGGCTTATGCAGCGTAGAACTGAATCGACGATCCAATAGGTTTACCGGCTCCTTTCCAGCTGAATGCTCCTGTTGTAGAGTTCACGTCTGTTCCGTACCCACACTCGCGCTCGGCTCTTGGATCAAGTGCGACGAGTGGATGTAATGACTGTAAGCGGGCCAGCCAAATATAAGAGAAGAGCATCACTGATCTAGAGATGGAAGCCCTCTGTTACATCGCGGACTCGACGAGAGCCAATGAGGTTCTCATCAACGGTCTTCGTCGTGGTATATCGCCAAAGCATCGCCACAATCCCAAGTTCAGGTTTGTCGGTTGTAGTCTTGTAGATAGCATCGTTCCCGGGGTTGATATCCAGTGGTTCTGTTTCTTCAGGCCAGTGCTGTCCAAGCTTGCCTTGTATGGTTTGCTCAAGGAGGTGGCGGCCAAGCTGGATGTATCACTAGTCCCGTGAGTAGAAAGTTGCATCATCATTCATGGGCGTCGACGCATACCCTTTCCTTACAGGGAACACACCTACTTTGAGGCGAAACAACGTGACGCCGGCTATAATGCAGCAAGAGCCCTTCTCAAGGGATCCGGCGGCCCTTTCGAAGGGTGGTTGACAAGTGGACGTGAATGGGAGGAATTTACTTTACAGGACATCAGGGAAAACCTCCCCTGCTAATTAGCTATATTTATATGTAATGAGAGCGATTAGTTCATTAGTCTAAACTGCTAGGTCCATTTATAATTATCGTTATAGACGCCCATTACTTCATAATTATTCCTTCATTATCATCCAGGCTGGGCGTATTCAGGCAGCACACAGACGGAAAGCATTACAACACAGAAAATATATTGCTCTAGCACTAAGTACAGCCTAACAAGCTACATACAGGGTTCGTATGCTAAAGCCTGTCAAGTGACGAGTTGAAGAGGAACCAGATCAATAGGAAACGCTCAAATGCTACGTCCGGGAACGAAGAGCAGGCCGCAAACCGAAAACGCGCGCCATTCAGTGGAGAATGGTCATCATCTAGCAGTGCCATGCTGGTCCACCATACTGCGAAGAGAAGAACAAGGCAACCAGGGTGGACCAGGTGTCGAGGTCCAGCCTGAGATACCCCCTGGACTGCCAGGCGGGGAAGCATGACGTTGTCAGGATCCAGGACGCACCGAGACGGCAATGTACGACATTTGTGCGCCGATGAACAATGACAACGGTGGATGCTCACCTTGCTGATGCCGATGTATTCCATCGCACATGGAACCGTGTGCGACGCGACTCCTATAAAGTTAACAATGAACGTAGCACATACCCCGGGCCGTTGCAAGAGCCAGGGGAAGGTGAGCAAAGGATGGCGTACCGGTGCAGCAAGGTGTCTTCATCCGCGGCCATGTCGGTGCACAGCCAGGCATTGTTCCCCGCTCAGGGAACCGGGAAAACATGAGCACAGACTCACTTTACAGTTGCAGAGACCCCAACTACTACTGCCCGACGACGACCGGCGAAGGCATCCTGAATAAGCTCGACAACACCACGCAACGCCATGGATCGGAAAACATACCTTTGTCGTCCGAAAGAAGCAGATTTGAGATAAACATATGGCATTAGAGTAGACAGCAAGTTGGGAAACTGCAAGTAGACGTGAGGAAGGGAGAGACGAGGCGAAGTAAAGGAAACTGAGGAAGAAAAGTGGCCCGCGACGTTGCGTTGGCAAAATTGGTGGGATCACGTGTCTGGTTTAGGGCCGGTAGGTGAGGACTTCGGCGCTGGAGTTGCAAGTCAGTTGCAAGTCAATCTTGGGGCCTATGGCGTCGACTATGGGTGCTTCCTAATTGCGTGGTATGCCTCCGTT